>CP050226.2:18651654-18712654 GCA_012066045.3 Morus alba | reverse complement strand
TTCAATTCTTTGCAAATACAGGTATATGCCTCTTGTGGGGATATTGTCCATGCTGCCCCATCGATGGCCACTGCAGCCAACACTACCTCCAACTGCTCCTCGGTGACTTCTGTGGCAAAGTCAGTGTACTCATTTATGACTTTTTCAAGCCCGAAAATTGAATTTATCGTTCGTGTAGTGAAAGGCACTTTTACATTCCTCACGAACACCGTCTCTTGGTTATAGTCCAATAGATTTGCATAAAACTCCCGAACCAGAGATCCAATGGGGTCGATGGATGTTGACAAAATTGCCTCCAGCCGTGTGTGCGTATTACTTCTGTGATGAACATTGGATGCCCCATTGTTGGAGCGTCACTCAACAAAATTCATTTTCTAATGTTAAACGCCGCCCTTGAGTGTATTCTTTGTACTGATTGGCAGCAGTTTTGTTAACAAATTTCTTAACCTTAGCATGTTTTCCTCCCCCCATGGTTCAAGCTTGCCCTAAAATACTCACAAATCCTTAACCAAATAAAAAAATGGACCACCACAACCGCAGAATCACTTCCCCAAATTTAGACCTGCTTCCCCAAACTTTTCTTGCACCACACCAATTAACAAAATAAAGAATCCAAGATAGTTTTGCGGGAAGATACATGATGGTGCGAGATATTGGCTGCGCTTCAGTGTCGTTAGAAGTTCGGCTTGAGTACAGGAGGGCTCACGGCAGTTGTGTGTTGAAGAAATTTAGGGCTCAAATCAAGGCTTTTACGGGAGAAGTTGGACTTAAATGGCAGGAAAAAAAAATTTTTTTTTTTACACGGATGAATGGAACAACGCTGTCCCACTCATCCAACTCCCTTCAAATTCTTTTTTTACACAGATGAATGGAACGACACCGTCCCGCTCATCCAACTCCCCTGAATTTTTTTTTTTTTTTAAATGAGGACATTGCTACATGATGCAACAGCAACAAATAATCATCAGTTTTCAGGCACGAAAAGTAAAACACGAAAATAGAAAGGAAATGAAATAAAATTTAGAACTTTGGGTTGCCTCCCAACAACGCTTGTTCTAATGTCGACAACCCGACTTGTTACTTGTTTCAAGGCTCTTGCAAGGTGATAGATGTCCTGCTCCTGTCCACCTCTGTTCCCCAGTAATGTTTCAACCACTGGCCATTAACCTTGAATTCTCGGCCTGACTTTTCCTCAAGTATATCTACAGCTCCATGAGGGTACACTTTGACAACTTTGAATGGGCCTGACCATCGTGATTTAAGTTTTCTAGGAAAAAGCTTCAGTCTGGAGTTGAAGAGCAACACTTGCTACCCAGGTTCAAAGTCCCTCGGCTAAATTCTCTTGTCATGCCACTTTTTAGTTTTGTCCTTGTATAGTTTAGCATTCTCATAGGAAAACAGCCTCAGCTCCTCCAACTCGTTCAACTATAGCAAATGAGCTTCTCTAGCGGCTTGAAGCTCCAAATTGATCTTCCTTGTAGCCCAGTATGCTCGGTGTTCAAGCTCCAAAGGCAAATGGTAGGCCTTACCAAATACGAGCCGATATGGTGACATAGGCCAATGGGGTCTTAAATGCTGTTCTATAAGCCCACAGTGCATCATCCAACCTTAGTGACCAGTCCTTCCGATTAGGATTCACCACTTTTTCTAAAATCCTCTTAATCTCTCTATTGGATATCTCAGCTTGTCCACTGGTTTGAGGATGGTATGTCGTGGCAATTTTATGCCTGGCCCCATATTTAGCCAGTAACCCCTCAAACAACTTACTACCGAAATGTGTTCCCTCATCACTTATGATTGCTCGCGGAGTCCCAAAGCAGGTAAAGATATTCTTCTGCAAGAATTTAACCACTACACGAGAATCATTAGTAGGAAGTGCCAAAGCCTCCACCCATTTTGATACGTAATCAATAGCCACCAAGATATATAAATTTCCATATAAGGGAGGAAATGGCCCCATGAAATCTATTCCCCAAACATCGAATAATTCTACCTCGAGTATGTTGTTCAAGGGCATCTCATGTCTTTGGGAAATGTTTCCCACTCTTTGGCGCCGGTCACAGGTTTTGGCAAACTCATGAGCATTGCAAGACTTTGGCAACTGTTCTAAGACCTCCAAAATGCCCTCCATATGGTGATGAATGGTAGTGTTGCAAGATGCTAGGTACCTCCTCTTCGGGGACGCATTGCCTCAAAATTTGATCGGCGCACTGCTTGTAAAGAAAAGGCTCATCCCAAAAGTAGGATTTCACATCATGAAGGAACCTCTTTAGTTGCTGCCACTTCATGTCAGGAGGTGTCTTTCCGCTCACCAAGTAATTCACCAAATTTGCATTCTATGGTAGATTTGCTTGGCTCACCATAAGGAGTTGCTCATCAGGGAAGGATTCTTGAATTGGAACACTCCTGTCACCTTCATTTTCAGGTTCTAGTCTAGAGAGATGGTATGCCACTTGATTTTCCATCCCCCGTCTATTCTTGATCTCAAGGTTAAACTCCTAAAGCAAAAACACCCATCTAATAAGCCTTGGCTTAGCATCTTTCTTCGAAATAAGGTACTTGATTGTTGAATGGTTAGTGTAAACTGTGACTTTTGTTCCCACAAGATAGGCCCTAAACTTATCGAATGCAAACACTATAGCTAGTAACTCCTTTTCAGTGGTAGTGTAATTAAGTTGAGCATCCGTTAACGTCCTACTAGCGTAATAGATGGAATGGAAAATCTTGTTTCTTCTCTGCCCAAGTACAGCTCCCACTGCATGATCACTGGCGTCACACATTAATTCAAAGGGAAGGTTCCAATCCAGAGTTACTATGACAGGGGCAGACACCAAAGCTCTCATCAACTCCACAAATGCTTTCAGACACTCACTGTTGAACCCAAAAGGCCTATTTTTCTCCAGTAACGAGCACAAGGGCTTGGAAATCTTTGAGAAGTCCTTAATAAACCTTCTGTAAAAGCCAGTGTGTCCTAAGAAGCTTCTAATTCCTTTGACTGAAGTTGGAGGGGCAATTTCTCAATAACTTTAATTTTTGCTCGATCAACTTCAATGCCTCTGCTAGAAACTTTGTGGCCCAAAACAATTCCTTCTTGAACCATGAAATGGCATTTTTCCCAATTTAATACAAGATTGGTCTCCTGACACCTTTCTAGCATGTTTTCTAAGTTCTTCAAACAGTCTTCATATGATTCACCAAAAACAGAAAAATCATCCATGAATACCTCAAGAGTTTTCTCCACCATATCTGTGAAAATGGACATCATACATCGTTGGAAAGTGGCTGGAGCATTGCACAGGCCGAATGGCATCCTCCGAAAGGCAAATGTTCCATACAAACAGGTGAACATTGTTTTCTCCTGATCTTCTGGTGCTACAGCGATCTGGTTATAACTAGAGTATCCATCTAGAAAACAATAGAATTTTTTCCCACTTAATCTGTCTTGTATCTGATCGATAAACGGCAAGGGAAAATGGTCTTTTCTTGTGGCTTTGTTGAGCTTTCGATAGTCCATATACACTCTCCAACCAATCACAGTTCGTGTTGGTATCAATTCATTATTTTCGTTAGCCACAACTGTCACTCCACCCTTCTTTGGTACACATTGGACAGAACTGACCCATGAGCTATCTGATATGGGGTAAATAATCCCTGCATCAAGCCACTTAATCACTTCCTTCTTTATGACTTCCTTCATAATGGGGTTCAGTCTGCGTTGTTGTTCAACCGAGTTGCTGCAGCAATCCTCTAGCAAAATTTTATGCATACAAACTGAAGGGCTGATTCCTTTGATGTCTGCAATTGTCCATCCTATGGCCCGTTTGTAATTCTTCAGCATTTCCAACAACAACTGCTCTTGCTTCAAATCCAAAGAGGATGAAATAATCACGGGTAAGGTGCTTCCTTCTCCTAGGTAAGCATACCTCAAATGTGCAGGGAGATGTTTTAACTCTAACACTGGTGCTTCTTCAATAGATGGCTTGACCCGCTTAAACATTCCCTTAGTTAATTCCAATGATTCAAACGGTCTCTTCCCATTATCTCTGTGGTGCTTCTTTCCTAACCATGCTACTTGAACTTCTTCCTTTCCGTTATCCTCATCATAATCGCTAAACAAAAAATCTGAAATGCACCCTTGCAGTATTCCTCTTGGATTTCTTCATCCATAACAGCATCAAAAACACTTATAGCTGCACATTCTTCTATATGATCCGGGAATTAGATAGCTTTGAATACATTGAAGGTGACCTGCTCATCATGAACCCTCATTGTGAGCTCTCCTTTTTGTACATCAATCAGCGTCCTACCTGTAGGGAGAAATGGCCTACCTAAAATGATTGGCACCTCCTTTTCGGCCTTATAGTCGAGCACGATAAAGCCCACAGGAAAGATGAATTTATCTACCCATACTAGAACATCTTCAATTTTTCCTTTAGGGTAAGCAAATGAGCGGTCAGCAAGTTGAAGTGTGACCGTGGTTGGCCTTGCTTCACCTATGCCCAATTGCTTGAAAACTGACATTGGCATCAACTTTATACTTGCACCGAGATCACATAGGGCCCTTCCACAGTAGGTGCCTCCAATAGAACATGGAATTGTAAAACTTTCAGGGTCTCTTAAGTTGGGTGGCAACTTACTTTGCAAAATCACACTGCATTCTTTTGTGAGTGCCACGTTTTCAAATTCTCCTAACCATCTTTTCTTTGTAAGCACATCTTTCATAAACTTTGCATAGGTTGGCATCTGCTCCAATGCTTCCACAAGAGGTATGTTAATGTGGAGTTGCTTTAATACATTAAGGAACTTACCAAATTGCTTCTCTTTTTGCTGCTTCTGGAATTTCTGAGGGAATGGTGGTGGCAAGTTGACTTTTTGCTGATCCGGCAGGTTCTGCTATGTTGCTACAGCAGGTTTTTCGCCAGAAGGCTAATTTGCTGAATTGTTCACGCTAGTCTCTCCCCTTTCTTCTAGTTGGATTGAAGATGGCTCTCCATGCTTTTTAGGCTTGTCTTTTGGCATCTCCAGCTCTTTTCCCCTTCTAAGAACGATTGCCTTGCATTGCTCCTTCCCATCACGTCTTGGATCCTCCGTATCACTAGGCAAAGTCCCTTGGGGTCTGCTATTTAGAGCATTAGCAAGTTGCCCCATTTCATTTTCTAGATTCCTCAAAGACGCTGCCTGGTTTTGAATCATGGCAGATTGATTTTGAATCACAGTTGTTTGGTTTTGGATCACCATTTCATTCTTTGTAATGTACTCCTTTAGCATGGTTTCGAGTGCATTTTTCTGCTCCTGATGTACTGGTTTTTGTAAAGAGTTTGTTTGTTGGTGACCAGGTGGTGGGGCGGTGCGGTTAGGTCCACCTAACGAGCTTGGGTCTTGATTACCCCAAGAAAAATTTGGATGCTGCTTCCATCTAGGATTGTAGGAGTTAGAGTAGGGATTGTTTCCTCTGTTGAAGTTACCCATATAACACACTGATGCTGGGTTAGAAGGGCATGCTTCATATAAATGGTCATCTCCATAGTACACACATGAAACAGCCGTTGTTTTCACTTGTTAAGCTTCTCCCGATGTTTTCATGGACTTGACCTTGTTGGTTAAAGAAGATACTTGGGCTGTAAGAGCAGTTAATGCATCCATCTCATAGGTCCCAGCTCCCTTTCTTCCTGTGGTGTCCTTGCTAACTGGGTATTGATAGTCATTGTTGGCTATCCTCTCTAGAATTGCATACGCTTCATTATAGGACTTGTCAAGAAGCGCCGCATTTGCAGATGAATTCACCACCATTCGAGTCTGAGCATTAAGACCATTATAGAAGATCTCCATTTGACTCTAATGTGCAATACCATGTTGTGGGCATTTTCTCAACAAATCTTTGTATCATTCCCAAGTTTCATAAAGTGTCTATTCATCCCGCTGCTGGAATGAAGTAATGTCATTCCTCAATTTGGTGTTCTTAGTAGGAGGCTGATACTTAAGCAAGAACTTCTGAGCTAGATCATTCCACGTGCTGATTGAGTCTGGAGGCACTGAGTTCAACCATGTTCGAGCCAAGTCTCGCAGAGAGTAAGGAAACAACTTCATTCTCAGAGCTTCTTGTGATACCCCCTGCTATTTGAATGAATCACAGACTTCAATGAAAAGTCTGAGATGCAACCATAGATCTTCGGTTTGCAGACCAGTGAATTGTCCAACTTTTTGGAGCATTTGAAACATCACTGGTTTAAGCTCAAATTGTGGGGCCAGAATATCTGGTCTAACAATGCACGGATTTAGATCATCAAGAATAGGCACAACGTGCTCACGGATAGGACGGTCTCTGTCATCTATCACCGCTACTTTGTTCCCATTATTCCCATTCCCATTCTGGACCATAACCTACTCCTCCATGTTAACTAAGTTAGCCAACCCAAGCTACTCTCTTCTTCGTGCCCTGAAAGTGCGCTCGATCTCAGGATTTAGAGGAAATAACTCAGGTTCTTGTGGCTCGTTCATGCACCAAGTTCAATATTCTGACTGAAATCAAAAATTAAGATAACTATAAAAACAATGAAAACAAAATGAATAGCAAATGATTTTTTACAAAATTGTTCAATATGCTCAATCCCCGGCAACGGCGCCAAAAACCTATTGCACATAATCTTACGCTCAAAATAATGTGATTGGTTATGCAAGTGTACACAGCTAACAAGTAATAAAAGTGAGTGAGTTATCGTTCCCACGGAGATTGATAATTGAATTAAGTTCTAAAAATCTATTGCTAAACAAATTAATGAAGAAACTGGCTAAATCGCAAATCAGATTCAATTATCAACAAGACAAATAAAAGATGGCAAACAGTATTGACTATGGGTAATGTAAATTCAGAATATTCTAAACTTATCAGATACGAGAATAAATGTAAAAACTAGCTAGGATTTAGAATCCCCCTAAGTTGCAATTCCGCTCGTGTTGCTGCTAAATGCTGTAGCAAAATTTTCGTCCCGTCAACCTAGATTTCACACGTTAATCACATTAATCTTTCCAGATTATTTGTGTTTGGGTTTCACAATTAGATCTAACATATTCCTATGCAAAGCCTAATTTCAACACTTCATTTAATGCACCAATATCCAGTAGTTATCCAAGATAACAATATATTCCTATACTGTGAAAAATCAAGCAAATTCTAATGAATTTTCCTGAATCTTATATCATCCAAGTTAGCATTAATGGAAATCAATGAGCAGTAATAACAATCGATGCACTTGAATGAACGGAAGTAAAAATATCACTTAGCATTGAACATTAACTAAACATCATCACAACTCAAGGTTCATCATAATCCAAACTATAGCAATTTAGCTCATGTTTACAAATGGAAGACTAACAGAAATAACCAGAGCCATAATATCCAACATATCAGATTGAATGGAGTTACAGATTTAGAAAAGGAAAGAGATGGAAGATAAATGTGGAGTGGATTCCTCCACTCTCAGCAAGTCCTTGTTGCCTTTTCTCCAAGTTGCTTCGCTTTCCTCCTCTGTATCTCTCGGTTGCCTTCTTGTCCAAAAATGAGCTGAAAAATCTCTGTCCACCCTCTTCCTTCTTTGTCTTCTATTTATATGCCAGCCTCCCTTTTGGATCACGTCCTATCATTCGCTCAGCTAGGGTATGCATTGGAGCTCCCAGCCATGGCCACGTGTCAGCTGCTAAGGATTTCACCCAAGATTATGCCATCTCAGCCATCCAAGAACAGCTCCTCAGAATAAGTGGAGAATGCCAGCTGTACAATCCCAGCTTCTTAAGATTCGGCCAAAAAGACCTGCTGCAGCAATCCATTGCAAAGTTGCCCTGTCGTTTCCAGCCTTTACCACTAAAAACAACAATTGCCTGCACACTCACTTGCACGTTAGCCTCCTCAAACATTTTTTTTCAATTTTTTCTTTCTTTCCATTCATTTTTTCACAGAGAAATAGAAAACATAAATACAACAAGCTAGCAAACACAAAACAATAAAAACAATTCAAACTAAAAGCTTATTCTCACAAATCACCCTCTCAGTAACAAATTTAAGCTTAGAAATGATTAAGATAACTCTATTTTCATAGAGTTATCACCCATCTCATAGAGCTCGAAAAAGCAAAGGTCTATGGCTCGCTCCTCCACAAAAGCTGAATATCGTGCTATTGCTTCTGCTGCTACTGAAGTTCAATGGGTTAAGTCTGTTCTGGCTGAGCTTCATGTTTCTCTGCCACTGCCTCCGGTCATTTGTAGTGATAACATTGGTGCTACGTATTTGTGTGCCAATCCAATTTTTCACTCACTGATGAAACACATCTCCATTGACTATCATTTTGTTCGTGATCTTGTTCAACGCTCTCAACTTCGAGTCTCTCATGTTTCCTCTGCTGATCAACTTGCAGATGCTCTTACGAAGCCATTGTCCTTTCCACGCTTGTATGCTTTACTTATCAAGATTGGTGTCACTGTTGGATCACCATCTTGAGGGGCCCTAATAGGATATCTCTTGATTTGGTGTGATTTGATTTTATTACACTTATTGTTGTAATCTTCTAAATAAGGATAGCTACTTATTTTTGAATATTTGTTTCCTTAAGTTTAGGATACTCTGTTAATATTACAGCTTGTATAAATCCTCTTGTTTGTGAATAATACGTTAACAACCATTTTATACAAACTCTCTCACCTTATAGGGTCATTTTAGTAAACTTGAACAATGACAACATAAGTTATTGTGGAAAAGCAACCTCTAACCTGCTTCTCAAATTCCACTGTAGGTAGCAGTTTTTAGAGGTTGTTAGACAAAAATGGTTTTGCCAAACACCTTGACTTGCTGCAGTTCTTAAAACAAACTAAAAGTAGCCTCCAAAAGCAATGTGAAACGCGCCCTCTCTGGGCACCTAGCAGCTTTCAGGAATTTCTTCTCGTCCCCCATCACTTGAACTCAAAACCTCCCTCCTTATAAGGTTCTTAAATCAAGCATTGGTACCAATTGATATTATAATGCCTCAACCCTCCATGGGATCCACTTAATGGGACCCCGACATAGTCAGTTTTATACCCATTACTCATACGTACTATCCGCTTTGGGCACTTAATGGCCTTTAGGGATTTCTTCGCGTCTCCCAACACTTGAACTCAAAACCTCCCTCCTTATAGGGTCATTTTAGTAAACTTGGACAATGACAACATAAGCTGCTGTGGAAAAGCAACCCTTAACACGCTTCTCAAATTCTGCTGTGAGGGCAAGAGTTTTTAGAGGTGTTAGACAAAAATGGTTTTGCCAAACACCCTGACTTGCTATAGTTCTTTAAAAAAATTAAAAACAGCCTGCAAAAGTAATGTCAAACGGGTCCTTAGTATACCTTATACGATTTCATAATGGTACGTGGAAGGAATGAACCAGGTGTTGATGAAGAAAATCACTAAGGCCATCAGGAGAATGGTAACCAACGTGTTGCACAACTGAACATCCAACAGCTAGCGGAACTTGTAGCTACTACTGTGGGACAAGTGCTTCAATGTCAACGACAAGCCCAAGGTCACCAAGAAATTAGACCAAGGAACGATCCTAATGCGATACCTATATACGAGAAGTTTAGGAAGCAAAAACCTATCTTTCCTCGCGACATTTAATAATTTAGATATTTTGAATAAATATTTTTATGTTATTATACTCAGATTCTTAATTATATTTGGAGGTCGAGACTTTTCGTATTTTTCTATTGACTTAATGGTAATCAATAATTAAAAAAAAAAATCTGCAATTATTTATGCATTTATTATCTTTAAATATTATTAAAGGTTAACACCTCCAAACTAGGGTTACTATATTAGGGTGTTACACACAAATTTTTGATATCTTCTAACAGCAAAGTAATATTGACATAAGAAGATCCTCCTTCTTGTACTGCCCTCTTTGCCGCCTCCGCTAGCTTTTGAGCTCTTTTTCTTGTTTCTTCTCCATCATTCTCCGTATCCATGACCTTGTCAATAGCCTCCGTAATTTGGTCCCTCTTAACGAGCACCCCAAACTTCTCTTCATCCCCATGGTGGACAACCTTTTGCGCGCCAACACCCACACCGATCTTGGATATTTGTACGATGAACTTCTCATTGTAAAATTGCTCCACGAACAAAGGCCAAGTTACCAATGGCACGCCGGCGCAAATTCCTTCTAGTGTCGAATTCCATCCACAATGTGTCAAGAACGCACCTATTGAAGGATGTGATAAAATTAGCACTTGTGGGGCCCAACCACGGATTAAAAGGCCTTGTCCTTTGACTCTCTCCTCAAACCCATCTTTCTTTAGCCACTTCTCAAATTCTTCACTCTTGTAGCCTCCTCTTATGACCCAAATGAATGGCCTCTTTGATTCCTCCAATCCCAAACCAAGCTCTACTTGTTGATGAGGTATGAGGCGACTTAGACTTCCCAAGACAAGCGTAAATGACCGATCGTGGACCCCACGAGTCTAGCCATTTCAAGTAGTACTCTTCTTCGTTGTTGGAGGCCTTGAGGTTACCTCTCTGAGCCTTGTCCAAGTCATCGTCATTGCAAAACGACACCGGCCCAACGCACCACACTTTTTTTTTCCTGCCGTTTTGGTCGTTTTCTTACATTCCTTGACGTACTCCAATTCCAACTCCTCAAAGCTATTAACCACAAGCCCATATGCCCCTTCTTCGGCTTCAATGACTTTCTCACGCGTCAACTTGAAAAAATGGTGCGGGCCCGGATTGAAAGCTCCCGAGAGCTGAGCCCTCATGATCTCGATTCGGTCGGGCAAGCCCGGAATGACAAAGGGCTCGGATTCAGAAACGACACTCTCGTGGACCTTGGACACGTGCAAGCTATGAATACATGAACCGGCAAAGCAACTCAGCCCATCAAACACAATCGTAGGAACACCAAACTTGCGAGCAACATCAACGGACCACAGGACATTTTTGTCGGACACTGTGCAGTTTGGCCTTGGTTTTAGCTCTTGGAACAATTGCTCAAACGGTTGCCGTAACAAACTCAAGGCGTGCATGAAATTCTTTAACAGACTGAGGGATGGTAGAGTGTCTATGCTTTCGCATCCATCAGGCAATTCGGCGTCGGAGTTTGGAAATTGGAGATGCAAAACTTGGATTGGGAGTCCGGATTCTATGTCACGGTCGATTATTGAGTTGAATCGAATGGCATTTAGAGGTGTGGTGACAATGGTGATGGTCACATTGCGTTTGGCTAGTAGTCTTGCTATGTCTATTAGGGGTATAAGGTGGCCTTGAGCCTTAAAGGGTATAATCACAAAGTGAAGCTTTTTTTGGGTTTCTACTTGTGTGGCCATTGCGGAATTTTCTGTGGAAATGATGATGGCGAATTGGGAGACTACAAAAGCAGATATAAAGATGTGTTATATATATGATAATTATGTATGTGCATTTATTTGATTGGCTAAGTAGCAATGTACGTATTTATAAAGACGGATGGTGGTTGAGTTGTGACGTAAGAGCATACATAACATAGACATGTAAATTACTTAGTCTAAAGCAAAAGAAAACATAGTACTCCATTCGGTCGGCTGAGCGAGGTTTTTTATTTTTCAGTGGGGTACTGGGGTCACTATCAAAAATTTAGAGATAATATTTTATTAAAGATACAGTTATATTTTAGTAATTAAATGGAGGAACCGTCATATATATATATATATATATATATATATATATATATTATATAAAACGAGGCACAATAATTGTTTTAAGTATTCATTGTTTAATAAAGATAATAATTATAATTTCTCTTGTATTTAAAATAGATACATTATAACTTAAGTAGAGGGGTACATGTTCCGCTAAATGTAATGCATATTGGCTCTGTAATTGACTTTAGCCAATGGCACAAGTATTATATATATCCAGACCACATCAACTTGCACTATCTTTGCTTCGACTTTCTAGTCCTACCATTTGAACAATTTACACCCGTCGTTCCCATCACTAAAACCAAAATGACTCTTGACTTCATACTAGAATTCCGACCTTAGGTTAGGATAGTTTAATTTAAAAATACTTGAGATACTAATGATATTCAGCACCATCAATAATATAAGATGAGCTTAAAGATCGCCATTTATTAATGGATGGTTATGAGCATCATCGGTGTCAAATAGTATTGTTCAACTAATTTTTCAAATTTTTTTAATCTTTGTATCCTCAATAAAGGGTTCTCAAACTGAAAATTTTGATGATTTAGTTAAGCACCATCAATAATATAAGGTGAGCTCAATATTTAAATATCAACCTTTATTAGTAGATGGTTCAGCATCATTAATATAAGGTGAGCTCAATATAACGTTCTTCGGGAGAAGAACGTTGTATTGCTTTCGGGAGAATGTTTTCAAATACGAGTGGTGCTCACTGGACAAGACCACTAAGAGGATTCTCCACAGTGGCGACTGTTGGTTGCCGAATCGAATTCGGACGCGGAAGCGTGGGCGGGAGGCGGATCGTGTATAACAAAAATTTTCACAAAACCTTTGAGATACTCTATAAATTATATTAATTTAAGCATAAATAAATTAATCTCATTAATTCATATATTAAAAACTCAATTAGGAAAAATACCTGGAGGCCGGCTCAGTTGATAACATGAGTTCTTTGACCTCGAACAATCCTTGCTCCAAAGCTTTGTGTTTAGAAAACCGTTTTCTTCCACGTCAAATCCTAAAATCCACGAAGACGTGTGTGTGGGCACACATGAGACAAAACGGGCTACAGTAAACACTCGAACTTTCACAAACACCAACACATACACGATGTGAAATTTTTGGAGAAAAAATTTTTCCTTTCTTTTCTACTTGAGAAATTCGGCCAGCCTTAACAATTAGGGCTGAAAAATTGTTTCAAAAATTGTGTCCACAATTTTCTATCATTCTCATATTTAAAGAGTAGAAGTCAAACTTCAAAAAGGAATCAAATCTCTATCTCTAAGATAAAGCTTATTAATTATCTCCTATTTGAATTTGGAACAAAATCTCCTCTTATCCTTTCTTCTTATGGCCAGCCAACCCTAGGGGATTTTATCCCTGTGTAGGTGCCAATATAAGAAAGGGAAGGAAGAGAAAAATCATCATTTATCCTGTAGTCCAATTTTGACTCAAATTCAAATTCCAATTTAAGTCAAACTTAAATTAATTTGAATTCTAAATTGAACAACTTATCTAATAAGTTTAAATGGATAAATCTAGATGTGTTCAAATTCAAATTTAAATAATCACATAATTTAAATAATAATTAATTCTCAATTAATTATTTTCGAGTGTTTACTTTTAGAATTCCGTAATTCTAAAATTCCCATTTTTCCCTTTGTGTCTAGCAGAATTACTACGACGACGCGGGGACTAATGGACCTATAATCCCGAGCGCCAATAAAATTAATAATCAATTAAACACTTTAATTAATTAATTAATTCTATTAATTTCAAAAGTTACTCCACTATAAACTTGAAATTGCACTCTCGAAATTATAGATATAAATTACTTCTAAACCGTGAAGTGTCCATTTGATATAGTCATTGCATATAGATCAATCCTCCATAAATAATTCAAATAGAGAGGTAAAAATCATTAACCTCTCTAATTACTTTATCCTTGAGTACCATTGATTCTCTAATGGACAAAGATTTATAAAACACATTCATGAATCGGAGCTCCCACTTGGTCCAAGTACGTAATCAACCCTCAAGAAAATTATTTATCTACTTTTTCTCAAGAAGGAATGGATTCCATCTCGTATAATAACATTCCCGCCACCTACTTCATCATGTCTCCAAAATACAAGGAATAGGATTCAGGGTCTCGGAATCCGTATCGAGTAAATCAAAAGACATAAATCCATAAATAGGAGTTTGTTAAGAACTCAAGATTAAGATCATTCTATATATGACCATCGGTAGACTCAATTAGAATTTCTATACTTAACGGAAATTATTAGAAATTCATATTGTATATGTGTCGTTGTTCCACATAATCTCATTATGCGAAATAGACTCATTCAATATCTCGCCATATTAAAAGTACGGATAACACCGTTCCATTCTAAATGGGAATGACATGCATTAATAATGTTTTAATTAAAGATTCTGAACTTTAATTAAATTCATCATGAACATTACTTTTTAATTATTATCCTTAAACATTATCCTCTCGTATATAACACTTATATACAATGTTTAAGGTTACATAAATAATCATGGAATTCTCATTGATATTCATAAAATATTCATAAATATATGCACATAAAATAATGAATAAACTCTTTTATTAAATAAATAATAAATATCCTATTACATCTTATGCTTCTAGGACACCATTCCCAACAGCGACAACATCAAGGAGGAGATCTTTGAGTGTGTGTAAGACCGATTGGTGTTTGTAATCTCTTTATCTTAGTAGATTGTTCACATACTGGGTATGGTCCCGCAGAACTGCGATACCATTTTCGTGTGTTCTTTATGCTTTCTGTTATTTTATTGCACTCATAATCACTGGAACTGAATTAAAAGAAAAAAAAATATGTCTATACTTTTACTGTCATCAGTGTCACAACTAATGTTGCAACACCACTTGTGACACCGACCGAAAAACAGACCTAACAGATATTTTATAATATTCTATAATTTTCCAGTAAAACACCAAAATCTAATCACATTGAAATGTAAGCAAGTTGTTCTTCAAACGTCATGATCTTCTAGATGAATTGTTTTGGTTTAACATAATGGTGCATGGAAACTTTGGAACTCTTTGTATTGCGTATAAGGATTGTGTGGTTCACATGAAGAAGAAAAGTTACATTTGTAATAAAAAAGAAAGCTAAGAAAATAACTCACGACTGCAACATTCATGATCTGTTATCTTCAATAGTATGACGTAAGAGCCTACTTCATTAGGTTTATTTTGGTTCACAAGCAGAAGATTTTAGAGAAGGAAAATGACCTTCAAAAATTGATGGTCGGCATTGCAGCGTGGACCACAGTACCAATCATAATTCTTTCTCTTAGTTTGGTGTACTATGAATACTTAAGCATGTCAACAAAAATTTGGGAAGGCTCTACTATGCATTTTTGCAGAAGCTTTTAATGAATTCCATAAAGATGTGTTTATTGTGCGGAAAAAAAAAAAAAAAAAAAAAGTTCCAAGTACTTGCTAAAACTAGTACTTTCAAATTCTGAAAGTCAAATTTGAAGTGAATTTTGTTTTTTTTTTTTTTTTAAGGGCAGATGGTTTATATTTTCTTGACAGAGCATCTTATTTCTTACCCGGGATGGAAATCATGAAGACATGTAGTTATATGTTGTAGAAAATCACTTGCAAGTGAAAAATGAGTTGATGATGATGATGATGATGATGATGATGCTAATATCCGGTATAAAAAAAAAAGAAAAAAAAAAGACATTGTTAAAATTTGGTGAGACTTTAAACGACATTTAATGTGCTGATTAACCATGCGTGGATAAGAGGCAATAAACCCTTAAAAAAATATTAAAAAAAGGACAAAAAATAGGACAAAACCCTTAAGCTATGCATGCAATCACAAGAGGAAATAAATTTTGAGCCTTAAGAAAAGATCACGTTCTGCTGATCTTTCATACAACTCCAGACTCCTCACCACTTATGGTTGTTGTAATTTAGCACATATCTTCTTCTATGTTTGATATTTTATAATATATTCTATTATTTCAAGTAAAACACCAAAATCTATTCACACTAAAAAGTAAGCAAGTTGTTCTTCAAGCGTCATGATCTCCAAGATAAATTTTTGTAGATTAATAGAATGGTGCATGGAAACTTTGCAAATCTTTGTGATTGCGTATAAACTTTGTGTGGTTCACATGCAGAAGAAAAGCTTTCTGGAATGTTAATATTTTGTGCCCGCATCAATATATTTCATTATCTAGAAGGGACCACAGTTAGAAGTGATCATCACATTCCAATAGTTTCTAAAACTGCTTGCTTTTTTTCCCCTTAATTATTGTAACAAATAAACGCACAAAAAAATATAGGAACAAAAAGACCAAGGCATGTCATCTTTGCTAAAAATTCATGATATCTACATTGAAGAATTTGGAAAGGCAATGATGGATGTGAATCAATTTGATGTCAAAAGAACAAGGTAGGGACCAAGAGCAATTTAAAATTTTCATATGTTCTATATATGAAATGCAAAATGTTACAAGTTGATCTTAAAGTACAAGCTACCAGACAAACAATTTTAACTAATCAAGCAAGAAAAAAAGTTTGCATTTTCTTATTTCATATTCCATTTTGATGATAATGATAATGTTAACCTCCTAGCTGATTGATCTCTTCAAGAAACAATGTCATATTATGGTAAGAAGAACCCCCTTCTTCCACAGCTCTCTTAGACATCTCTCCAAGCTTTCTTGCTCTTTCTCTTCTCTCTTTGCTCTCTTCTCCTTCATCCATTAGTCTCTATAGCACTCTTGACAGTTTCCCTCTTCACCTCAATACCCATCGTCTCTTCCTCTCCCCACTTAGTTGGATTCTCCACGCCAAGACTTACAGCAATTTTCAAAACTTGCACAACTAGTTTCTCATTAAGAAACTGGTCTGCGAACAACGGCCACGTAACCATTGGAACGCCGGCACATACTCCTTCTAGAGTAGAATTCCATCCGCAATGAGTCAAGAACCCGCCAATTGATGGGTGTGATAGGATTAGTACTTGCGGAGACCAACCCCGGATCAGCAGGCCTCTTCCTTTAGTCCTTTCCTCAAATCCATCTTCTATAATCCATTTTTCTAGCTCTTTTAATTTACTCCCTCCTCCTATAACCCAAATGAATGGCTTGTTTGAGGCTTCCAAGCCTGATCCAAGCTCTATCAATTGCGGAGTTGTAAGATTACACAAGCTTCCAAGGCAAACATACACCACAGAGCGTGGTTCCCATGAATCAAGCCACTTGTGGCACTCATGATCATCAATAACAGACTTGTTACCTCTTTGAGCCTTGTCCAAGTACTCTTTGTTGCATAAGGAAGCCGGACCAATATACCATACTTTATCGTTTCTTGCCTTCTTGTATGCCTTGACATATTTCGGCTCCAACTCTTCGAAAGTATTCATGATCGCCCCATAAGACCCCATCTCAGCTTCCATTGTTTTCTCAAGGAAGGATGTCGTACTCGGAGACGATGGTCCTAGTACCTGAGCTCTGGTAACCTCGATTCGATCAGGCAGGTCAGGGACAACAAAGTTCTCAGTGTCGGAGGTTATGTTCTCAGGAACCTTGGAGGCAAATATGTTGTGCAAGCATAAGAGGACAAGGCAGCTTCCTCCATGGAAGGATATCCTTGGGATGTCGAATTTACGAGATATGTTAAGTGTCCAAGGTAGGGACGTGTCAGATATTATGCAATTTGGCCGCGGTATAAGCTCTTCGAACAACTTTTCTGCTGGCTGCTGCAGCATACACACCGCGTTAAAGAAATTCTGCGAATAGCCCAGAGAAGGCAGCATGTCAAAATTCTCACATCCTTCGGGCAAACCTGCTTCTTGAGAAGGAAACTTGAGTTGATGAGATTAATGTTAAGACCAGACTCTATGGCACGAGCAAGGACCGCTTGGAAACGGGCTGCATTATGAGGTGTGGTGACTATGGTGATTTTGGCACCGCGTTGTGCCAGCAGTCTAGCAATGTCTACCATTGGGATCATGTGGCCTTGTGCCATGAAAGGAAACAAGAGAAAGTGAAGCAGGGGAGCTTGGTAAGCCATGGGAAGCTTTGGAAATACAGAAAATTCTCTGACTTGAGGTGTATTTCTTTTGCTCAGATCCTATAAATAGCTCCAAAAACAAGTGGCGCTTTCTTTTTCTGATGTTGTAAGCACATGCGTGTGCGTTTTAGAAAACAGAAATTGTGTGGACGGTGTTGTTTGCTCATCTCCACAAACTCTTTAAGCGACTCTCACTTTAAAGAACTCTACACTTTTCTACGTTTGTTTATTTGCAGAATATTTGTAGAAGGCCAGAAATAGACAAGAATGAATGTCAATTTCTTGACCATATAAGCCAATAAAAGAACACTAGGAAATCTTTCATTTCTTGATCCTTCTTTTTGTTTTTTTATTATTATTATTATTATTTTGATGATTAAGTTCTCCATATAGAAGGATAACTGACCCCATATTCAAAAAGATAGAAATTATGTACACATATTCGTTGTTCATATACATATACATATTTCATTGTTCATAAACATAATACATAGTAGCAATAAGCCTTTTTTTCCCCCTTATCACAAAACCAAAAGACATATCTAGGTTACAATGCACACCTTTAAAATCTTTAATATTAACTAGATATACTATATTTCTCAAATCTCAGATTTATTGCATAAGCTAATAAATCGCGATGATTATTCAGTTTTATATGGGAACAATGAATCGAATTCAAATGAAGATTTATTATTTGAAAGGTTATGATAATCTTTATTTGATTGATACAATTACTTAATTTAATGAATCAGGCAATTAAGTACACGAGATATAAAGGAAAAATTAACCAATGAGAATTCAGCTGCGTTATGGCACAAGAGATTAGGTCATATTTCCATACGGAGAATAGAAAGACTTGTGTCATACGAAATTCTTGACCCCTTAGATTTTACAGATTTTGATGTTTGTGTTAACTGTATAAAGGGAAAACAAACCAATAAAAGGAGATTTAAAGCCAACAAAACTTTGGATGTCTTAAAACTTATACATACGAACATTTATGGGCTATTCCCTACAGTTGCTTGGAATAGTCAACAATATCTTACAATGTTCATAAACGATTATTCCAGAGATGGCTATATATATCTTATTTATAAAAAGTCATAATCGTTGGATGTGTTAAGAATTATAAGGTCAAGTTGAGAACCAACTCAAAGAAAAAGATCACAATCGTTAGATTTGACCGTGGTAGTGAGTACTATGGTAGATATGACGGTTAAGGTAAACAACATCCAGGACCATTTGCTAAGTTCGTAGAGGAATGCGGTATCGTTCCACTAATCATTTGCTAAGTTCTTAGATGAATTGCACTGGGGACCACGGTACCAATCATAATTCCTTCTCTAAGTGTGTGTATTACAAATAGTTATGTTGGATCCTTAATTCAATATTATGAGAATAATTATATGTTGCAGACTGTCATATAAAGTTAAGCCCATTTAAAATGGTCTACTAAGGTTTGGGTAATTTTAGCTTTAATGTATCTAATAGGATGTGGCATTTAATGTGTAGACGCTTAAGGGTAATTTCTATTTTATGATGTGCTAAAATAGAAATACTAAAAGGTAACAGGGAAGTTATCTATATATAGTGATTATGGTCCCCAAATAACACGTATTATTATTCTATTCTTTTCTGACATCCTATCATCGAGATAAAGCAAAGAGAAAGTTAAAAGGATTCTCTAAGTAAACGCTAATCCGAAAAGGAGCTCCCACCGGTCCAAGTACGTAATCAACCCTAAAGAAAATTATTTATCTACTTCTTTCTCAAGAAGGAATGGATTCCATCTCGTATAATAACATTCCCAGTTACCAACTTCATCATGTCTCCAAAATACAAGGAATAGGATTTAGGACCTCGGAATCCGTACCGAGTAAATCAAAAGACATAAATCCATAAATAGGAGTATGTTAAGAACTCAGGATTAAGATCATTCTATATATGACCATCGGTAGACTCAATTAGAATTTCTATACTTAACGGAAATTATTAGAAATTCATATTGTATATGTGTCGTTGTTCCACATAATCTCATTATGCGAAATAGACTCATTCAATATCTCGTCATATTAAAAGTGCGGATAACACTGTTCCATTCTAAATAGGAATTACATGCATTAATAATGTTTTAATTAAAGATTCTGAACTTTAATTAAATTCATTATGAACATTACTTTTTAATTATTATCCTTAAACATTATCCTCTCGTATATAACACTTATATACAATGTTTAAGGTTACATAAACAATCATGGAATTTTCATTGATATACATAAAATATTCATAAATATATGCACATAAAATAATGAATAAACTCTTTTATTAAATAAATAATAAATATTGTATTACATCTTATGCTTCTAGGACACCTTTCCCAACAGCGACAACATCAAGGAGGTGGTCTTTGAGTGTGTGTAAGGCCGATTGGTGTTTGTAATCTCTTTATCTTAGTAGATTGTTCACCGATTGGGTATGGCCCCAGAAAAGTAGGTGTCTTCGAATCATGATACCATTTTCGTGTGTTTTTTATGCTTTCGTTATTTTATTGCACTCATAATCACTGGAACTGAATTAAAAGAAAAAAAAATGTCTATATTTTTTTTTGTCGTTATCGAGTGTCACAACTAATGTTGCAACACTACTTGTGACACCGACCAAAAAACAGACCTAACAGATATTTTATAATATTCTATAATTTTCCAGTAAAACACCAAAATCTAATCACATTGAAATGTAAGCAAGTTGTTCTTCAAACGTCATGATCTTCTAGATGAATTGTTTTGGTTTAATATAATGGTGCGTGGAAACTTTGGAACTCTTTGTATTGCGTATAAGGATTGTGTGGTTCACATGCAGAAGAAAAGTTACATTTGTAATAAAAAAGAAAGCTAAGAAAATAACTCACGACTGCAACATTCATGATCTGTTATCTTCAATAGTATGACGTAAGAGCCTACTTCATTAGGTTTATTTTGGTTCACAAGCAGAAGATTTTAGAGAAGGAAAATGACCTTCAAAAATTGATGGTCGGCATTGCAGCGTGGACCACAGTACCAATCATAATTCTTTCTCTTAGTTTGGTGTACTATGAATACTTACATGTCAACAAAAATTTGGGAAGGCTCTACTATGCATTTTTGCAGAAGCTTTTAATGAATTCCATAAAGATGTGTTTATTGTGCGGAAAAAAAAAAAAAAAAAAAAGTTCCAAGTACTTGCTAAAACTAGTACTTTCAAATTCTGAAAGTCAAATTTGAAGTGAATTTTTTTTTTTTTTTTTTTTTTTAACAGATGGTTTATATTTTCTTGACAGAGCATCTTATTTCTTACCGGGGATGGAAATCATGAAGACATGTAGTTATATGTTGTAGAAAATCACTTGCAAGTGAAAAATGAGTTGATGATGATGATGATGATGATGATGCTAATATCCGGTATAAAAAAAAAAAGAAAAAAAAAGACATTGTTAAAATTTGGTGAGACTTTAAACGACATTTAATGTGCTGATTAACCATGCGTGGATAAGAGGCAATAAACCCTTAAAAATATTAAAAAGGACAAAAAATAGGACAAAACCCTTAAGCTATGCATGCAATCACAAGAGGAAATAAATTTTGAGCCTTAAGAAAAGATCACGTTCTGCTGATCTTTCATACAACTCCAGACTCCTCACCACTTATGGTTGTTGTAATTTAGCACATATCTTCTTCTATGTTTGATATTTTATAATATATTCTATTATTTCAAGTAAAACACCAAAATCTATTCACACTAAAAAGTAAGCAAGTTGTTCTTCAAGCGTCATGATCTCCAAGATAAATTTTTGTAGATTAATAGAATGGTGCATGGAAACTTTGCAAATCTTTGTGATTGCGTATAAACTTTGTGTGGTTCACATGCAGAAGAAAAGCTTTCTGGAATGTTAATATTTTGTGCCCGCATCAATATATTTCATTATCTAGAAGGGACCACAGTTAGAAGTGATCATCACATTCCAATAGTTTCTAAAACTGCTTGCTTTTTTTCCCCCCTTAATTATTGTAACAAATAAACGCACAAAAAAATATAGGAACAAAAAGACCAAGGCATGTCATCTTTGCTAAAAATTCATGATATCTACATTGAAGAATTTGGAAAGGCAATGATGGATGTGAATCAATTTGATGTCAAAAGAACAAGGTAGGGACCAAGAGCAATTTAAAATTTTCATGTGTTCTATATATGAAATGCAAAATGTTACAAGTTGATCTTAAAGTACAAGCTACCAGACAAACAATTTTAACTAATCAAGCAAGAAAAAAAGTTTGCATTTTCTTATTTCATATTCCATTTTGATGATAATGATAATGTTAACCTCCTAGCTGATTGATCTCTTCAAGAAACAATGTCATATTATGGTAAGAAGAACCCCCTTCTTCCACAGCTCTCTTAGACATCTCTCCAAGCTTTCTTGCTCTTTCTCTTCTCTCTTTGCTCTCTTCTCCTTCATCCATTAGTCTCTCTATAGCACTCTTGACAGTTTCCCTCTTCACCTCAATACCCATCGTCTCTTCCTCTCCCCACTTAGTTGGATTCTCCACGCCAAGACTTACAGCAATTTTCAAAACTTGCACAACTAGTTTCTCATTAAGAAACTGGTCTGCGAACAACGGCCACGTAACCATTGGAACGCCGGCACATACTCCTTCTAGAGTAGAATTCCATCCGCAATGAGTCAAGAACCCGCCAATTGATGGGTGTGATAGGATTAGTACTTGCGGAGACCAACCCCGGATCAGCAGGCCTCTTCCTTTAGTCCTTTCCTCAAATCCATCTTCTATAATCCATTTTTCTAGCTCTTTTAATTTACTCCCTCCTCTTATAACCCAAATGAATGGCTTGTTTGAGGCTTCCAAGCCTGATCCAAGCTCTATCAATTGCGGAGTTGTAAGATTACACAAGCTTCCAAGGCAAACATATACCACAGAGCTTGGTTCCCATGAATCAAGCCACTTGAGGCACTCATGATCATCAATAACAGACTTGTTACCTCTTTGAGCCTTGTCCAAGTACTCTTTGTTGCATAAGGAAGCCGGACCAATATACCATACTTTATCGTTTCTTGCCTTCTTGTATGCCTTGACATATTTCGGCTCCAACTCTTCAAACGTATTCATGATCACCCCATAAGACCCCATCTCAGCTTCCATCATTTGCTCATGGAAGGATGTCATACTCGGAGACAATGGTCCTAGTACCTGTGCTCTGGTAACCTCGATTCGATCAGGCAGGTCAGGGACAACAAAGTACTCAGTCTCGGAGGTTATGTTCTCAAGAACCTTGGAGGCAAATATGTTGTGCAAGCATAAGAGGACAAAGCAGCTTACTCCATGGAAGGCAATCCTTGGGATGTCGAATTTATGAGATATGTTAAGTGTCCAAGGTAGACACATGTCAGATATTATGCAATTTGGCCGTGGTGTAAGTTCTTCGAACAACTTTTCTGCTGGCTGCTGCAGCATACACGTCGCCTTAAAGAAATTCTGCGAATAGCCCAGAGAAGGCAGCGTGTCAAAATTCTCACATCCTTCGGGCAAACCTGCTTCTTGTGAAGGAAACTTGAGTTGGATGAGATTAATGTTAAGACCAGACTCTATGGCACGAGCAAGGACCGCTTGGAAACGCGCTGCATTGTTAGGTGTGGTGACTATGGTGATTTTGGCACCGCGTTGTGCCAGCAGTCTAGCAATGTCTACCATTGGGATCATGTGGCCTTGTGCCATGAAAGGAAACAAGAGAAAGTGAAGCAGGGGAGCTTGGTAAGCCATGGGAAGCTTTGGAAATACAGAAAATTCTCTAACTTGAGGTGTAATTCTTTTGCTCAGATCCTATAAATAGCTCCAAAAACAAGTGGTGCTTTCTTTTTCTGATGTTGTAAGGACATGCGTATGCGTTTTAGAGAACAGAAATTGTGTGGACGGTGTTGTTTGCTCATCTCCAGAACTCTTTAAGCGACTCGAACTTTAAAGAACTCTACACTTTTGTACGTTTGTTTAATTGCAGAATATGTGTAGAAGGTCAGAAATAGACAAGAATGAATGTCAATTTCTTGACCATATAAACCAATAAAAGAACACTAGGAAATCTTTCATTTCTTGATCCTTCTTTTTGTTTTTTTTTATTATTATTATTATTATTTTGATGATTAAGTTTTCCATATAGAAGGATAACTGACCTCATATTCAAAAAGATAGAAATTATATAACATATTCGTTGTTCATATACATATACATATTTCATTATTCATAAACATAATACATAGTAGCAATAAGCCTTTTTTTTCCCCTTATCACAAAACCAAAAGACATATCTAGGTTACAATGCACACCTTTAAAATCTTTAATATTGTTGCTTTACATATTGGATTAACAATTCCATATTCAGATAAGAAGATCCACCTTCTTCTGTTGCTCTTTTTGCCATTTCCCCAATCTCTCTCGCTTTCTTTCTTCTTGCCTCTGCTTCTTCTCCTTCATCCATTACCTTGTCTATGGCTTTCTTCACATCCTCACTCTTCATTACCAAACCGGCCTTGTCCTCCAAACCCCATGTCACAGCAGCCTCAACTCCCACACTTACACCGGTCGCCATCACCTCCACGACCAACTTCTCATTAAAGAATTGCTCCGCAAACAATGGACATGTCACCAGTGGCACGCCGGCTCCCACGCCTTCCAGGGTCGAGTTCCAACCACAATGTGTCAAGAACCCTCCAATTGAGGGATGAGACAAGATCAGTAACTGTGGTGCCCAACCACGGATCACAAGTCCTCTCCCCGTTGTCCTCTCCTCAAATCCTTCTTCAGAAATCCATTTCTCTAATCCTTCTGATTTCTCACCTCCTCTTATCACCCAAATGAATGGCCTATTTGATGCTTCCAAGCCTAAACCAAGCTCTTTTTAGCTGC
This sequence comes from Morus alba, assembly GCA_012066045.3. Classification (NCBI taxonomy): domain Eukaryota; kingdom Viridiplantae; phylum Streptophyta; class Magnoliopsida; order Rosales; family Moraceae; genus Morus; species Morus alba. Next base: position 18,687,914 of record CP050226.2, on the reverse strand, counting down.
CATGGCCTAAGCCCACAAATGCTTCCAAAGCAGGCATATATGACAGAGCCAGATTCCCAAGAGTCCAGCCATTTCAAGCACTTGTTGACATCTATAGAAGCCATTTCACCTCTCTCAACCTTGTCTAACTCATGTTTATGACAACCCGAAACCGACCAATACACCAAACATTGTTTCCCTTCACTCTCTTATACTCTTTGACATATTCTGCTTCCAACTCTTCAAAAGTATTCACCACAATGCCATCTGCTATAGCTTCAGCTGCTCTCATTTTATTAAGCGAGCTTCGTTAAGTCTGCTGAGCCCGGATTGAGATTCTCGGTAGCTTGGCTTTGGTCAATTCCACTTTGTGAGGTAAGCCAGGAACCATAAAGGAATCTGAATTGGAAACTCCCTCATGTACCTTTGAAGTTTCCAACCTGCTTGTACATGAGAAGGCAAAGCAACCGATTCCATCGAAAAATATCCTTGGAATCTTGAACTTTCTACAAGTTTCAACTGTCCATCCGAGATTCTTACCAGACACAATGCAACTCACTGGTGGCTGCAAAGTTTGCAGCAAGTTTTCAAATGGTTGTTGCAGCATGTTAGTTGCCGCGAAGAAGTTCTTGATCAGGCTACGCTCGGGGAGTTTGGCCATGTTCTCACATCCCTCTGGCAAGCCAGCCTCAAGATATGGGAAGTTGAGAGTTAGAAATTGGATTTTAAGACCAGATTCAACTGCTCTTTGGATCATGGAACTGAATTTGATGGCATTGAGAGGTGTTGTGACGATGGTGGCAATCATGCCGTGTTGGGCTAACAGTTTAGCCATGTCTGTCATTGGTATGAGATGGCCTGGGGACATTAAAGGTAACAAAACAAAATGAAGCTGATTTAGTCCCGAATCCATTTCTGGTTTTCAATCAGAATTGATCTTCTTATGAAGGAAAACAAACAAGTTATTGAGAAAAAAAAACCAAGTAGGCTAAAGAGAGAAATCCTAAAAAATATTAAAACAAGAAACTAGTGAAAAAAAAAAAAAAAAAAAAAAAAAAAAAAAAGTTGCTGAAGGAGGAACTAGTAGTTTGAATTTTGAAAGAAACTAGACAGAATTTAAATACAAAAAAAAAAAAAAAAAAAAAAAAAAAAAAAAAACAAAACTAGGCTAAGTGTAATGACCAAGACCAGCTTTTGAGTTTCTTCAAAGGGTGTTTTTTAATTTTTTAAAGGAGAAAAAAAAAATGAAGTGAAAATTCCAAAGGAGTTTCCACTCTGTTAAGAGTAAATATAAATAAATTATATAGAACATGTTGTGCAGGCCTTGATCCCTTATATGCGGCATCCTTCTCGTGCCAGTAATGCATGAAAATCATCACCACTGTGAAGTTGCCATCAATGGGGCCACAAGGGTCTAATCTTTGGCCATTCTTAGTCTGATGATATATTTAATGATGGGATTTGTTTGTGACACTTGCACTGCAAAGTGCTAGAATTAGAACTTTGACTGCACTTTTTCATGTGAGTTACCACAATTTTCAATAACAACTGGGGAATCGCCAATATATGGTTAAACACAATGAACAATAGTGGTGAGAACAAAAATATACATCCCCCCTTCCACAACTCCCAAGTGCAAAGCAACAACCACATTCTCTTCCTTTTGATAACGAAAAGTATTTTTTTTTTTTTTTTTAATATGTTTGTTTAGTCAATTCAAAAGTCCCTTTCTTAGAAACATATATAGCACTTGACCATTCTTAATTCTTCTGGGCTAAACAATAAATGGTCCGGTTCCACTTACATTTATATATTGTCATCTAAAACAATCAATCTTGTTTCTATGTATTTTATAATTTCATAGAGATTTTTATTTTGAACCGTCATTATTAGATTCTCTTAGTTTTGTATAATTTTTGTTTATAAAAACTTATTGAAGCTAATACAAATGAGACACATCAAAACCTGACCCCAACTAATTTTTAATACAACAATTGCCCACTTGAATTGGGGGCCATGATTTTTTATTCTTTTTTTCCTGGCAATAAGCACTGCGAATATCGAAGCCATAGAAAAAGACAGCATAACTAACACAGATAAAATAATAGAAAGAAAGTCAAATATAGACTTTATAGTAATATGACGGCTTTTGGTTGATACATAAAAAACATCCGTACAAGACCCCTAAATGCTACAATGACATGATGTGTGTGTGGTTTTTTCCGCCCAATAATATGATTCATTTTTTACTCTTCCAACAATATGATATTATCAACTCCATTCTCGTCCAAGCACTTTTGCACAGTTTGGAGTTTCGACAGAGAAATAAAGCTGTAAAATTGGGTATATGATAATGAGTACCCTAATGAATATGTGATACTATGATACATGGTACAAGTAATGACTGCATTCTTGTTTTATATACGGAGAAGTCAAGTGGACTTTTATTTATAAATTTAAAATTATGATTCAGAATTATTCTTATTTTTTGTGTCTTTTTTATAAGAGAAAACACTATAATAAATCACGAATTATGATTTAAATCATGACACAAATTTACTAACTAAACGCACGCCAAGTTTAAAGCAAGAAACCCATATATGCCCAAGAAGAAAACTGCACTTGCTTGATGAGTCCCACTAAATGAGAAGGTAGAACCGCACTAAATGAGAAGGTAGAACCGCATTTAGTGGGACCCATCATTGTATAAGTGTATAGATTTATCTCAATAGAGATGAATCTCAGGAGACGTTTAGTTTATGAATTAAAATTATGATATTAGAATTATTTTCGATTTACGAGTATTTTTTGTGAGAGAAAATACCGTAACAAATCACGAACCATGATTCGAATCAGGGGCCGAATCCCCCTTCTAAACATACCCTAAGTCTTCTTTTCTTTTTTGCATGATGAGGGAGAGAGAAACTAGCATTTGACACCGTGGGATTCTTGATGCTAAAATCTTTTAAGGGCCATAAAATATTCCTCATTTTCAGTACAAAAGACTGTTGTGCTTCCCTGGAATATAACTGGCCGACAAAAGAAGCCAATTGTATACATGGGGAACGTAAGTTTGATAATCAGAAATGCTTCATTGGATTCTTTCAAACCAGAAGAAAAAAAAAAACGTATAATCCCCATATATTATGCGTGTTCTTTATTCGCATATAGAAAACTTGGAATGATATTCACAGTTACATCACGTATTAATTCCAAATACTTAGCAATGAAGTCCTATCCTACCACTGTGTCAATAATATTCTATAGGGAAGCAAAAGATTCTTTATGGACTTGTCCACTCCACTATTCAACTTTTTCCATATTTTTTTTATTCTTTTAACATAGAAATTTAATCGGTGGTTTAAAGTGTTGCAAATTAGCCCAAGCAAGGCAACCATTATCAGCTGTTGTTGATTGGATATCGAAAAATCTTGCCAATTGTGAAGACAAAAGGGTCCTGGAGTTCGAGTTCTTGTCGTCCCAATTTGATCACACAAACCAGGCACGGGAAAGAACCATGCAATGCAATGCAAGTCGGTTTTTGGGTCTTCTACTGCCATCAGCTTCTAGACTTGCTCTACTAGCATAATTGTCGCGTTTATGAATTCCAAGGCTAAGCTTGTTGAAGATAGCATGACAAAATTCTGAGAACCTTTGAGGGGATGTTTAGTACCTAAATTGCTTTCTGATTTGAATCATAGTTCGTAGTTTGCTATAATATTTTCTCTCACAAAAAAATACACATAAATCTAAAATAGTTTTAATCACATGGTTCTAATTCATAAACCAAACGTCTAATTAAAGCCGAGTTCTATGACATTATAGACAAGTCTAATTGACATGCTAATTTTAAAAATAAAAAAAAAAAAAAAAAAAAAAAAAAAAACTACCAATAAAAGAATAGCAACTCAAATGCAAAAGTAAGTCGGTATTTAAGTATCAAGAAATTTGAGATAAAACTTAAACCCCTCCTAAAGTGCTGAGTTCATAAACATGAAAGGGTGTTTAACGATGAGCATAACCACTTTTGATCACCTTTCAAATATATTCTAATTTTCTCATCTTGTTATATTGGACGCAAAGGAATCACATCATCTCATATCGTCATATTAAAAGGTAAACCAAGAAAGCTTTCTTCATCATTTTAGGAAAGCCACAACTATCCAGGACCCTGGTTTTATGTATTCAACATTCTCTAATGTACAACATCCTATCTATAAACAAACTAAATATACAATTCTTCTAGGCACAACATAGAGATTTGACAAAGCAGCAATCACACAATTTACAAACAATTGACACACGATAGAGTGCAGATTTAACACCAACAACTGTACAAAATTACAACAGATACAACACCTTCTGTTACTCGTAAATCAACGTATCATCCAACTCCAAGAACCCTCAGCCGCAGCTATTTTCATTAAATCTTGAGTTAGGTCAAGGAGCGAGTTACCTTTTGTGTCAAAGATGCAGAAATGGGTTCAACAGCTTGACATGCTCGATTTAGCATCGTTGAGCACTGCCAATCAAAACACTCAAGAATCATGACCCCTCAGCGACAATTCTGCACGATCAGGTCGATCTGCTCTCCACGAAAGTGAATTTATGGATTTCAACAGCAAACCCAGGGCAGAAGAGCATGTTGCTCTAACAACTGCATCTGATGATCGACCCATTTTACCCACCAACACCCGAACACCTAAAACAAGATATGACCTTTTGAGACTGCTATTTAGTTTTACACCATAACGAAGGATATCTATTCATCTGAAAATACCTGAGTATAATAAATAGCCAAAACGTGCTGATCAGCTGAAAAAGATAGAATACTGCTTGATAAGTATATAGCATTTGCTTGGATTACTGGCCAAGGGGCATCAAAAGCCTGTGACATAAAAACGTACTTGTTCAAGTTAAAGTACAACTTGAAGGAGAAAGAAGAAGAAAGAATGGAATGGGATCTAAATCAGATAATAGCAAAAACAAAGGCAGCAAACAATGAGCATTGCAGCGAGTCATCGATAAGGTTAAGGCTCAAAATTTATTATTCAACATAGAAACAATAATTGATAAGAACCTGTACTATTGATGCCATGTAAGTATCAATTCTGGAGGGGAGATGCTGAGCAACTTGCTTTGAGAGGTCTCTGACGAAATTCTCATAGTCGCTTCTGAAAAAAGGGCAAGGCAGGGTGACCTTTTTCCATTATAAAGTAAGGGTTATTGCCATAATTTTTTTTCTTTACCCGAAAAAAAAAAAAAAAGTAAAATAAAACCGACACTTTAAATGTGTCTAGGAGTACCTATGATCAGAGTTGAAACCATGTGCGTTGAGCATTACACATAATCCTTCCAGTTCGAACAAGTGGACAATTCGTTTTAGAGTATTCTATTGATAAAATGCAAAAGAAAGAAGTGTTAATACTTAAAGTTCAAATGCAAACCGCAAAAAACCGTAGAATAGGTTATAAGCAAATACCCGACAAGCTTTTTCGGACACCAATATCATCATCATGCAGATGCAAAACCAAGCGGGGAAAAGCAACATGTATCTGATCATATCAATGACATTTACTGTATCACACTTTGACAACAACAAATTAACGACAACAGTATTATATTACATAGGACCAACTATGTTTCCTTCTGAATTTTAATTAGATAATAGATAACTAACAGTTCTCGAATGAGGGATGTCAAAAAGATACCTGCTCAAGAAATGCCTCACGATGTACCCCAACTCCATAGTTGCTTAGTGCTCCAAAAGCCGCAAAAGCGTTGGCTCGCATTTTTGCATTCATGCATACCTGGTCCATACATACAGTAAATTACTCTGGACATTCAATATAAAAATAAATTTCTAAATTTAAGATCGCATGTGTTTTTAATTTTCCTTTACTCTTAACAACTAATGGAATAAATCAAGGAATCAACTTCCCATACCTGAAGATTACGAAGCCTAACAGAAAGATTAATCACAACAGGTTCTACTGCATCATTAGGTGCTGACTCAAGTATCTATTTATGTAAACAAAAAAAAAGAGTTAAAAATAATTTTGTTTCCCCATTTCATAGGGAAAACAAATCAGAATACTTCAGTAAAGACGTTAACTACAAGCAGAAGAGTTTCACCGTGAGTAAGCAAGAAACTGCAGTTAATTGCACAGATTCATCTGAATCATCCAATAGAGCCAATATTACTCCCAGAACTTGAGCTGTATACCGCAGAATATGAATAGATGGTATCTGCAGCCAGAAAATCTTTCAAAAGTCACTTTCTCCCACGATGAAGAAAACAGATAACAATTTAAAAAATGCAATATGTCTCCAGAAAGTTCCATATTTCAAGAAAATATGGATGAATATGCATGCATTGCAGAAAATGTGCATTCATGTCTTTGAAAAGAAATTGAAGTGTCCCCTTGGCAATAGTTAGAACAATCAAAACAAAAAACAAATAAATAAATAAATAAATATATATATATATATATATGTAAACAAAACAAAACAAAAAGTGCAAACTAAAAGTTCAATTGCACAATTTCTGTTCAAATAATTGAAACCTGAACTAGTCCTCTCAAACACAAGCGTCTAACTGTTGAAGACTCATCTGACACGTGTTGACACAACACCTCCACCATCTCCTCCAATAGGGACCCAAATCCACCACTGCAGTATTAATAAATTAAAAAATGAGTTGAAATTAAAGTGGCTAAAACAAATTAAAAGAGAGCAAAAAAAAAAAAAAATGAAAGTTGTAGTAACAATAGAACATGATAGAAACTACTTGAATATAGCTAGTTAAGGGAGAGAGAAGAAGAAGAAGACACAATCCAAATAAGACAACTCTGACACAATCCAAATAAAACAAGTCACCAAAATGCAAGAGATGAAGAACGACAGAGTAAAACATGGTTACGTGGTATATTAGCAACTCTTAACAAATATCTGACATTTACCTGTACCGGACAAACTCTGACAATGCAGCAGCTGCAGCTTCTCTTTGGTATTTCTGGCCGATCCAATGATTTAGTCAAAAGTAAACATATAGATTGAACCTGCAGTAATAAATAAATTAAAAAAAAAAAAAAAAAAAAAAAGTAAAGAGCGCAGTGGGCAATGCATTTGAAATTTTTTAGTACGTCAATTTGCTAGCCAGAGGAATACAGTCAAATTTCTTCTGCACTGCGCAAGGAGTTACAAAGATCTAGAGAGAGAGAGAGAGAGAGAGAACAAAAATAAAATAAAAGGGGTCTCGAAACTCATGAAAAGAGTGAGACTTATGTGATTTTGTTCATTAGTATCTAGTATAAGATGACAATGCCTCCCAATAGTGAGCAGGTACTTGGGCTTTAAATTTTGGCCTACAACAACTGCATTTTGATGCAAAAGAACGACGAATTGTAACCCAAGAAGAAGAAGAATGAGGAGGAGGAGAAGGCAGCTTCAGACTCTGCATGCAGGTTTTCCCATTGCATGTAGGCGAATGTAAGAAGGGGGTCACATTTGTGTTTCAACAGAATTTCAACACAGTTCAGCAGCAAGTTTGTTTCTTCACCTCATTTTCTCACTCTTGTCTCTTCAATCTCCTTTACAGTTTTTTTTTTTTTTTTTAATTTATTCTTGCCACTGCTGGCTGCCAAAGTTAACTCTCTTTTTACGTTTGAGAACTTCTTTGTACCTTTTATTTTAATTTAGCTAGTTCGGTTAGAAGGATGAGGGAAGACTGCTTGCCATGCATCCCACTACCTCTCATTATGCCCCGGCCCATGACTAAGAAGTCTACTTCTAATGGATACTTTGAATGAGCTTGGGTAATTTAAGTAGAAATCACATAGTTTGACTTGTCTTTTCGATGGAAGGCTATTCATGAGGCTCAACTGTCCCGCAAGGGAGTGAGAGGATCACTTTCTCTGACAAGGTCTTCTGTCCATTTACAGAAAGCAAGCTCTTCTATAGCAAAAGAACCTTTATCCTGGTCATAGTTCTCACCGTATGCATCTCAATCTGATTCCCTTATGTACTAATTGACCACACTACCCGAAAACAAAAAAGGAAAAGAAGAGATTTAAGAAAATTAGCCTCGGAAGATGATCATATTACCTCTTTCCCCCCGAAAACAAAAAAGGAAAAGAAGAGATTTAAGAAAATTAGCCTCGTAAGATGATCATATTACCTCTTTTGGTCTCTTTATAGAGATGCAGCCAGCTAAATCCCCAAGAAGATTGATCCACCTCTCATTTTCATTTTGCTCTCCGTCTCTAGCCAAAATCTACACAAATAAATCAAAATCAATATTCTTCAATTCACTAGAATATGTGGAGACGAGTCTATCACAGAAATTCTATTATGCATGTTCGTCTACTACCTTTCCCATCTCAAGATCTCCGACACACTCACAAAATGCCTGAAATGCGGTTAAAAGAGCCCTGCAGAAGCAAAGAAGAAGGAACAAAATTGAAAATGCATCAACTTATTGATAAAATATTCTGTGAGAATGTGCTTATCAAGACAATAAGAACAGTTTCCAAGCATTTACCGTAATGGGTCTTGCTGCCCAGAACTAGCTAAAATATGACAGCTTCCTAATTGCAGAGTAAGTTCAGCAAGAACGGAAGCATAGTTTTGTTCAACAGCTTTCTTTCCCACTTTACCACCTCCTCTGCAATAATGTTGAAACATGCTAAGAAGAACTATATCCCATAGCTTAAGCATGACAAAACGGCCAATCATAATTACCTGAAAAAGGCAGTGAGAGCAATAATAGCAGCTTGCAGGATATTACTATCTATTTGACCATCAACAGATTCACTAGAATTCTCTGCTTTCTCCGAATCACCTTTAGGGACTGGAGTCTGCTTAAGAACGCAGATCACATGCTCCAGGAACACAAAAAGAAAGCACTGTATGCTGAGAAAATGCCTACAAGACACCACAACATATAAAGAAATAAAAAATGACGCATTCAGTTCCATTTCTAAAAATCCATTTGATGTGGTTAAGCATGATGCATTGTATTGCTCGATTGGAATGAGTTGCAGTGAAATCAAAAACCCCATGGTTAGAGGAAATTATGAAAGATAACAATGCATATGGTGCACTGTTCTAACTGAAAAGCCAATATAACTCACATAAAATGCATCCTGCATTGGCCAGCCACCCCGCAATCGGGATATATCCTTCATAATTATATCCCTACCAGCCATAGCCAAAACTTCATTGAAGACAACTTTTGTGCTAGTGTTTTCGGCAAGAGAAGATATCTTCAGGTCGTTAAGGTAACAAGAACAGAGATCCAAATCCCTCACAACCAACCCCAGCCCGCCCCCCATCACCTAATTGTCTCGAACAAGTCAACCATAAGGAAACCAACAGTGACATAAACAGGCTACAGGAAGTTCACACTCTTGAAAGTACGAGAAGACAATAGCTAGAACTTTAGTAGCAAATATGTTAACAAATGTAAATACAAGGAAAAAGGAGAAACAAAGAACAAAGAAAAGGAAATTTAAGGGGGAATAAAGGATACAGCAGCAAGGGTTTCCAAACGTAAATGCTTGTCAGTTACATGAATTGTTGCAGACAGCAAAGCCTGGGCTGACCTGTAGGCATATGTATACCAATAGAATTTATAAGGACCAAATATACCTAAATTTTATCAGAATACAAAAAAATATAATCCAATTTGTTTTTCTCATGAACTTTTAGTTCTTCATAATTCCATTTCAGAGTAAACCTTGACACATCCGTTTCAGTCAGCTCATTCCCCTCTTCGTGACAAACTCTATCACAGCCTGAATGGCCCCTTCAGCCGATTGCTTAATTTTATCACAGATAGCTGCAGAGCAACCTTGCAGGGTAGCTACAAGCTGCAAGTAATCAAGAAGAGAATTTTGTTATGTTGTTACTTTAATTTTTAAATTGTATTGCCTGACAAGATACATACCTCATCCTTGGTCAATAAAATACAGACAGAGGAGACAATTCTGTTGAAAACCTCAGATGGATCTATTGAAGCATCCTGAATATGTGGGAGATCAACAATAGCTCTATATTAACGACCACCTTTCAAGGGTTTAAACATGAATATATTTTATATCAAAGGGAAAGTGAATGAAAAAAAAATATATATATATATATATATATATATTTCCTTACACTCCTCAAGATAGCTATTACATCCTCCAAGGAAGACAAAGCTCTGTAGGCCAATTCTACATCTGTGCCAAAACTAGAAGCCGCTGGTCTTGGAAGTGAAAGTGAGACGCTGAAGAGTTGATCGAGAATCTATGCACAAATAAAAAAAAAATTAATGACATTTTTAGGGGAAATAAGAAAAATGACAGAGATTGAAAAAAAAAAAAAAATCTATTTGGAATTATTTAAGGGGATACATTCAAAATAACGAGCATTTTATGTAAGACAACTAAAAGAAGATTTGGCTTTTTGTCACCTGAGCAGAAATTTTTCTAACATCAGAATTTGTGTCTGCACATCGTGGAAGATACATAATTACCCTGTCCCCCAAGCACAAGGCCCCTCGACTTGGCAATACATATGCAGCTGGAATTTTGAACAAAGTGAATAGAAAACCATGTAAAACAATTCAAAAACAGAAAATAAGTTTTGGTCGGGTTGGGAGAAGCTAAAAGTAAAGTACATGGCAACTTAGTAAACGAGGAGGCAACTTTACATGGTAAGTTGAAAAGTTCCCATGCAGGGGTGCGATCAATTTGCTTGCTATGTGTACAACTTCCTTGGCAGCCCAAGGCACAATATCCACTGATGCAAACCATTCGAAACTTGAGAAGCATCTCATTTACTCAAGAGACAACCTCTTCTTCTTTGATAATCCACAGGCGAAGACACGATAGATCAATTTGCCTCAAAATATGCAACAGCTGTTCTGCTCGACTTCTCCCATCCTCTCCACTAAAATGGAATAATAATAGTAATTAGACAGGTACTTACGATTTCTAAAATGACACGTGTATCACAAGAAACTATCAACCAAATAAATAAACGCAAGCAATAACAAAAACAAAAAGTCTTCATGCAGCTAGTTTTCATTTTTATACCAAAAGAAAAGGGAAAGAACCTTCTTCAGAAATGGTTAAAATAGCCTAAATTAACCAAGTAAGCACAGAAATCGAATTGTTCCGTAGATCAGAACCCACTGCAGAAACCATTAGATATGCACAAGAAGTTCCACCATAAAAGTATGAACCTGTACAGTTTTAGTACCTTGTGAGAAGAATAGCACATAATAGCGTGACAAGGTTGTCTATGAGAGGATTCACAACATCCGCTGGATCATTTGGTAAGGCAAAGAACCCCAAGGTAGCCTGTCATTTGTCAGAAAATTCAGATGCTGCAGATGAAAGAAATAAAATAGACTCCAGTAAATTTGAGATGAATAAAAAATATATATACCTTCAGTACATGATTTCTGGTTTCAATTGTTAACTTTGGCTCAACAGAGACCAATGTCGTACAGGCACTTAAGGCAGAGCCTGCAACATTTTTGTGTAAAGATGAGAGAGAGTACAGAATAGTTCCACTAGAAACTCACAATAAAATGTATAATTAGCCTAAAGGACGCTAGCAATTAAGAAACCTGAGTATGCAGAAGTTCAAGAGTAGAATCAGCAAAACCTCATTGTTATCATCACGGCCCATCAAAGTTAATATGTAATCAAGCATTATATCTCTTCTTTTCAATGGAAAAGATGCACCATTTTCTGCAGCATTAATGACAGCACGACCTGCACAGTTGAGATTGTAGTTTTTGTAATGCATGAAAATAGTAGAAACTAGGATCTCGTGAAAGTTATCTCAGCTCACCGGTTAAGCATGAGTTCAAATGCACAAGCACGCTATCAGTATAGTTTTAAAGCAAAAGAAAGGAAGTTGATGGAATAACAGTACACTTTTTTTTTCCAATGATAGGTAACCATTAAAAATATGGCAATATCTGAGGGGCACTTGTTAAGACGGCCTGCAGATTTATTGTAAGGATCATATACAAGCTGAATTATAAGGCTTAGTAACCCAGTTGCTATTTTAAAGACAATCTATTGATCAGTGAAGGCTGCTATTTTCTTTTGATATCCCTCTTCAAAAATTCTCCAGGCTACTTCTATCACCTCCAAGAGGAGGGATCCTTTAACTCCTATAAACATCTATGTTAACTCCCAAACCATTCTACACTTGTTCCTGTAACTTCTCAAGAAAGAAAGATCTAATACTTCTCATGACTATGGCACGATAGTTCAAACCAATACTCGCTCTGTAAAATATACAGCAAATAAGTTGTAGATGGTAGGACTTTTCGTTTGAATATCCCTGATTTTCTTGGCACAGACTGCACTTTCTCTATACTCAAGTAGATGCTTTTCTAGCGACATCAATATTTTTAACGCCATTGACTTATGTACATTCTTGGTGAGTTTATAAAGTGGAACTTATTCAACTCATACACAAAGACTGAAATACACAAACAAGAGTAAAGAATCTACTTCAAGTACATTTGCATGTGGTTATACTTCAAGTAAACAATCTACCTCAATAGCTTTTTACATACCTAACAAATCGATAGCAGTGATAACTGCCTGCTTTGCTGTAGGATGACGCACATGAAGAAGTTGCGAAACCATATTAGTCCCCTAAAAGAGGAATAAATTATCAAGTTATCAGATCTGTAACCTAGTCTCCAAGACATCTTATTAGTAGCTTCAACTGAACATATCTCTATCTTGAACCAAAAGTTTGATTCCTAAATCTATATGTCAATAGACAGTAATAAAAAGAAAGGACAAGATGTCATACAACAAGCGCATCTATTCTGGCTTCTATAACTGTTGATGGAGCATATTTAGCAGCATAACCGTACATGAGAGCCAAAGCAGCATGTATATCGTCAGACTCTTCCTTTTAAAACTATCAGAGAAAAGGGACAAGAATCTGCAATAGACGTACATACATATTTTAGACCAAATACATACACTCATATAATCCAACTTCACCCTGAACCGTGAGAAGTGCTTTTAAATTCCATTTCCAGCACTACACGTAAACTTCACCAAATATCATAAGTTCATCTTATGATTTAGAATAAGATATTAATATCATTTAAGACATAAAAAGAGTGCTGTTCTGGAAAAGGTTTGACGTAATTATACAACTATCTGAATCAAATTTCCACACTAGCATCTTAAATCTCTCTCCGTCTGAAACCATGATTGAGGGTAAAGCAAATCGAGGATAAAATGAGCTTCTTTTCTATTTTCCGGCATGATTTGTTTAAATTTAGAAAATAATACTCTTTCTTTCAGATCAAATTGAGAATGCAAGAATTTCTTCAGAAACTATACAAGTGTTTGAGCAGCATCTAAACAACGTAGAATGCCTAACAAAGCTTTTAGCAATGCCAAATAAAAAAAAAAAACCAAGAACATGAAAAGCAAACCAGGTTCTTGTTCTGGTGGGGATAAAGAGGGAGCAAAAGAACAAAAAGAAAAGGAAATCTCCAAAAGGACTAGTATAAACCTCTGGAAGATGGTTTGCCCAACATTATCTAGAATGTCTTTCAGCTTGTCCAAGACAGTGTCCAAGTGGGATGCTGCAACCTGGAGGCAGCGGAAAACAATGTCACAGATACAATATGAAAACATATATATACACACACACACACACACACATTCAACAAACTACAGCATCTAGCTACCAATCCCATGGCTTTTGCCAAACCAAGCCTGTTTGTAGGAATGCTGATATTAGCTTGTTTATACATCCAATCGATTTTACTGCAGACATAAGCCCTATCATTGACTTTTTGGAGCAGCATGCCAAAGCACCTGCAAGAGAAAAGATTATAATTCACACAGGCTAAAAAGAACCAAAACTTCTAAGAAGATAAACAATGGTAGTAGATGGCTATTCATTATGACAAAAAAAAATCCCTTTGCCAACTGGTGCTAGCCTTGTTGACAAGGACGGGGGCAGGTTTAGAGAGATCCTAGGCTCAAAGCCTAGGAGAAGCTTGCAATTTATTCTAAAAAAATCTCCTTTTGAAGAACAAAATGGAGGTGTGTGTGAACAGATAAATACTGGTGGAAAGTGAAAAAATTATGCATCTCCACAAGTATAATATAAAACATTGATTTCAGATCATTACATACCGGTGGAGAAGTGCAGAATGTTCATCATCAGATGTATAAAGCTCATATTGTTTGGTAAAAGCATTCCCAAGGGATATCACCCAGGCAGCATCTTGAATCACATCCAAAGATTCTGCAAGAAACTGGACGCAAAATCAAAAAAAAAGAATATTAATGATTCTTGTTGCTCCGGAGGCACTTAGGGGTTGTTCTTTTAGAGTGTAATTTGAGTGTAGTTTTTTAATTGAATTTGAGTTGTAACTTGAGTTGAAGTTGTAACTTGAATAAAATTGAGTAAAGTTGAATAAAGTTGAAACTTAAAAAAACATGAACTTGAATAAAGTTAGAACTCGAGTTGTCTTTTTTTTTTAAGTTTTTGACAAAAGAACAACCCCTTAGTTTTTACACAGCGCTTTTGTCCTTTCTGAATTAGTGCATCAACTTGAAAAACTCTAAACAGACAAGCTGTCAATCAACATTCCAGGTTCCAAAAAAGAAAGCTACAAAAAATTAGAAACATTTAGACAACTTGGTGAAAAGTGAAAACTTTGTCAAATGTGACGCTACATTTAGAAAATATTTAACCACGTAATTAGACTACTGACGAGAAGATGAAAAGATAAAAGCAGATTAATATAGAGGCTAATACCCACATTTACTATCATGTCATCCCACGTCTCTTGATACGAAGGATCCTGCCTTAGATCTTCAGTGTCACTAATATACGCCTTCATTTTTGGAATCTAGAGCTTACCAAAGAAAACAAGGAATAAGATAATTATCTTTTGTTACATGTAACCACTACAAAAGAGTGAAAGAAGATGCACTGAAAGAAAACATTTGACGGGCGCATGGTCTCTCTTGATTAAAACTATAATAGAACCTCCTACATACACAAAAGGTTGTGTAACAGATGATAAATGACAGTGACGCACCCCTCAGGCTTCCTAAGTTTGCAAAAATCCCTTATAATTAGGTATATGCCACATCACCGATACTGCAACTATAACTTTCCTGCTGCACCAGCCACCCAATTGCTGACTGTAAAGATATGCTTAACCATATAATAGTTTTACTAAAATGCCACTGGAAAACCCAAGCGCACTGGTAGTAAATAAAAACATTATTAAAGTTTAAAGGATGACAAATTCTCCACAAAAAGACTGCCACCCAGAAAACACATAGACAAGCACATAAACACTAAAACTCATAGAATCCGCTCTCCCAAGACCCCAACAAAAACTCGTATAATATTCTTTAGAACTGAGCTGCATATATCTCTGTAGTATTTTTTGTATTAAATACTTTTTTTATCTGGAAGTTTCATTAGGGTGACTCACCAACTATCAAAAAGGTTCAAATGCATCACAAAACATAAATCCAGACATGATCCTTCTAATTACAACTCAATATTGACGAAACTATACCTCATCTTGCCAAAACAAGTTGATATTTTTTGGAAAAAGTGGTGCCAGGTAACAAAGGACCTGCACAGAATACAAGTAAAGCGGATACTGTCATGGAGAAATAAAATTCATTCCAATGAAAGGGATCAGAACATAACAGTATGTAATACTTCATTATAAAGATAATACAGGTCTTCTAGGAGAAACCTTAGCTAAATACAACCATTAATGAATGCATATAAGTAGTAAACTAAACAAAGCAAGGACAAGTCTCACTGTCAGAATCTGAGTTGCCAGCTGATCTTTTTGTGAGGGTCATGCAAAAGCACCAACAAGCGAGCAAAAAGCTCCTAATTACAAAAAATAAAAGCACGCCAAATAAATAGTTGGGACATTCTTCGATTCAGAGACTATGAAATGATATATTTATATGATTAACACCAGCAAAAATTTTACCTCGGGTTTGGTAAATCAGCACGGGCTTTACACTCACTAAGCATGGCACTACTATTAAAAGATCGATGCCTACACAACTCTGAAATGCATCTGCAGACCTGTAATCACGAGAAAGTACAACATTATTGCTTTCAAATAAAAGAATATATAATTAAAAAAAAAAATGAGTAGAAGTCTAGTTACTAGAATATTCACCCCTGCACAAAGGATAAGATTATGAAAGATGCATAGTAAAAGCCTGTTTGTGAAGAGGGACCAGTAAAAACACAAGGAAAGAAAGTAATTTCTAGCAGAAAAGGGACAGGAAGTAGAAGACGAGTGGTTATGGATCCAACAAAATGTCTAGGGCCATGTGGAAGAGAATTGTGATATCCTTATTGTAGATAATGGAAAGCGAGAATTTTTTAAGACCGAATTATGGATCTCTTTGGGAAAGCCAAATATTTTAGCTTCATTTAGGGCCTCTATAGATAAGCATTTAAGGACTTTCCCTCCTTTTGATTATTCTAAACTGGAAGGATGTTATGGTTTGTTAGTGGGCTGTTTCTTTGGTTTTAGTGTTATGTTCTGTTTTTTATTAGTATTTTATTTCCTTGATGTATCGTTTGAGCCTTTGAGGACCTCGTGCCCTCTTCAGTATCAATATTTGTTTCTTCTAAAAAATAAATAAATAAAAGTAAAACCTACCGTTGCAACAGCCCCAGTATAAACTCGTGGAATAATCATCTTCAACAGAAATGGCCAAAGAATATGCTGCAGATCAAGAAATCATCAAACTTTGCTTTACATTTGACTTCCATCTATGAGAACGTTGAAAAACAAAAAAAAAAAAAAAAAAAAAAAAAAAAAAAATGAAACAAACTCTTTAAATGAGGTTGAATCAAAAATCTAGTATACCTCCATTTCAGGAATAGTAATAGTGAGCAGAAGAAGACCTTTTTCACAGATTGCTCTCAACTCTGTTACACAAATTGCCCCAGTTTTCACCTGACAAAAACAATCTCGTATTAAATACATAGACCATAAGATTTATACGTGGAACAATTACAGTAAGCTATATATGGCATCTCATCTAAAATTTTATTTACCGTGAAAAATATTCAATAAAAGGTCTTCAGAGAACAATATTACAACTAAAAATCTTTTTGGTTCTTGAATATCACCACAAATTTTAGATCCCTAAACTGTTGTCCCATTTGGTTCCTTGGTTTAAACATAAGTTTGAACAGAAATTCAATTTTTTTGTGAGAAAGCATTGATGCGAAAAGGTTTGAATTGTGGTCCAAACCTTTTGACAAACAAGGGCTAAAACTATCTTTATCTCAATTATGTAAGGTTGACAATCAAATTAACAAATTTCGATATGTAACTCAAATAGGAACCTCTAATCTCTTGTGGGCTTTGCTTGATGTAGAGACTTCCTTGAAACTCCGAAAAAATCACTTCCATCTTGATCAGTTAAAGCACAATGCCGCACTAGGTATTCTACAAAATGATTCACCAGATGGACCGACCAAGTAACAATGCGAAGCCATAACAACAATCAACTGCACCGAGCAACAAAATCTCAAGTTTGAGTTCCTCTCTGATGATAGTATACTGGACAACCCTACAACTATCAGCTAATATCAATACCTCTGAGAGTGCTTTTCGGACCCCTAAATTTTGCTCATCTAGCAATAACTTTACAGCTTCAACAAGTAAAGGCCTTTTATTGTGCCAAGCTTCAGACAACCTCCAAATGAAATCAGAAGAAAGTCAGGCCATGTAAGAGAATCATAATAACATTTTCAAAAATCACAAAAAAGGAAGGAACCTGGGTAACAGATGCTTTAAAACACATAATGCACCAAACGTCAAAGGCTCTTCTTTCAACCGCATTTCTTAGTTGCAGAAAACAAAAAGAAAAATAAATTTTCAAATTGTGAGTTTGTCAGAGTAGAAATGAGGTCAATGCCCCATACGTAGTAATACAAGCATTCTGAGAGATAATGCTTTCGCATAGGCATACTTGATCACACAGTACTCACATTCAGAAGAAACATGAATAAGTCCTCAGGGTATACCAAGCCAACTGTCAGAAAACAATGCTGAACTTCATTATATGTCTGCACAATGACAAAAGTCAAAAACTAAACAATAAAATCGAGCAAGTGCCAAGTATCAAAGAAGTTAGTTGTGACTATATAAATATTGGCACACATAACAGAAAACTTTTCCCAAAATCAGCCATGGGTATCAAACAAAAAAACTATCATACAGAGCGGCATATATCTTCATAGGATATTTCCAACTGTTGAATCGATGAAAACAATATGAAGAGCAAAAAGATTCTGGACATGAGCAAAAGCCAGAAAATAAATAGCTGGAGATCCATATAAACAAAATAATATCAAAAGCTTCTAATTTAAGCAAGTTAAAGCAAGAAGCAAACGAGACCCAACTAGCAAGAGAACATGTCAGAGATTGCATAAGGAAAAAAATGCAATAAATAAATCACACCTTCAGCCCAACCGAATAATTAGAAATTCTCTTTGCTGTCAATATTGATGCAAACCACTGAAGGAGTGTCGATGAAATAACTGTAAGCTCCTGTACAGCGCACACCATTAGAAAAAATGCACAACACACTGAGCTTCATAGTTGCAAGTTATCCCAAAAAGAATTAAGAAAAAGTAGAGCTTCATTAATTTTGTCCCAGTGCGTCAAACTTTGCCATTGAAGCACCAAGGTATTTCCTTTAAAAAAAATACGTTGAATTTCTTAATGAAAGTTGTTTTCAAGTCTCTTTTGCTTTTTCCTTCACTGAAAATGATATTTGTTTACAAGAAAAACAGTAGAAATGGATAATAGCTTAAGTAAAAGCTCAAAACAAGAAACTAACTATATGCTTCATAAAACAAGCAAAATACAGAATGCATCACCTCAAAAATCAAGTAAAGGAGGACCACTTTCTGACAGTAAAGTAGCATTTAACAGGTTGTGGAGACTACATGTTGCCAATGAAGGCAATATCTTGGTCTTTTATACCTGAAAACAAAAAAAAAGAAAACCATACCGTAAACTATTTGTCTTTCTGCATACATATGTTCAAAGGATGTACCTACGCTATTCAAAATGTGAGAATACTTGTTTTGTTGATACTTGTATTCTCAAAATGTGAGAATACAAGCATCAAAAAAAAAAAAAAAAAAAAAAAAAAAAAGAAGAAATAAGAACATGCACTAACGGAACTAACTACAACAAAAACAATATAGTCATGTTTTAATAGAAAGAGACACACTAACAGTACGACATCATGAATATATGGAGGCATTTGAATTAGAAACTCTTACAATTCCAATATTGTAGGAACAAGTCTGGGTAAAGCTGCCTTCAATTGTGTCCTAGTGATCAGACCAACCATTTGACCTAGTGCTTCAACAGATGATATTCTAACCTACGGTGAAGAGAAAGTTAATCACTTAATAACAACCATATAAAGCAGGAAATGATTATGAAATTCAAAAAAAAAAAAAAAAAAAAAAAAAAAAAAGGTGCAAACAAACTTTTAAAATAGCAAGAGCACAATTTTCTGACACAATGTTGCCTCAGTTTAAAGCCAGAAATATATTGTTTAATGGTAAGGTCAATTTATAACGAAAAGACATAACACTAAAAAAGGTGATGCATGCATTGTTTAATGGTAAGGTCAATTTAAAATGAAAAGTCGTAACACTAAAAAATGTGCTGCATACTAGTTTGTGAAGAAAAGAATAAAACAGTTTCCTGAGTACGCAGTTGCAGTTAAAATATATATGTATATATATATATATATATATTAAAAAAAACTAAAAACTAAAGCTAACACTAAAACAAAAAACAAAGAATGTGGCGGCAAGCTAGTACTCAAAGAAAAAAGAAACAACACACTTTCCTTGGTTGCAGTTCAAATGGCAATAACTAATAATACAAAGGGAAGAAACACAATATATATATGTGTGTGTGTGTGTGTGTGTGTGTGTGTGTGTGTGTACATATATACATACATACATATATATATAGAGAGAGAGAGAGAGAGAATTTGACACAAGGAAAGGGAAATATATATGTGTGTGTGTACATATATACATACATACATATATATAGAGAGAGAGAGAGAAAGAGAGAGAGAGAGAATTTAACACAAGGAAAGGGAAAGAATATTCGTAAACCTTTAGGTCCCGTGAAGATGCCCAAACTCTCAATAGAAGTTCAAATGCGAATTCAAAATGACCTGTACTAAGTAATTGATAACAAGTTAAACAGGATATCTTTTAAGATTATATACAAAGAAAGGCCTCAATAAAGTAACTAGGCAGGGAAAAACAAGGCGGAGAATTAACGCTAAGAACTTTTTGATCTCACATGATGTTCCATCAAGAGGCGAGTGTGAAGGGAAGTCCATGTTATTTTGCAAAACAGCTTGACACCAACACTTAAATGCTGAAAGAAAATAGAGAAGTACAAAAATTTTTAAGTAAATCTCCTCAGAGAAAAGGGACTAAGCAAAATGAAATGCATACAATATCTTATTCCTCTCTATATATTTTTTTTTTTTTCCATATAATCTGACAGGTTGAAAACATGTAATGAATATGGCCACACCTCCCTAAAATGGATTAAAGACTGTTGACTCCAGTTTTTATTATATGCCAAAACAGAGGGATTCAAATATAACAAGAAAAACACCAAAAAGGAAACGAAATATTATAATAATAACCCAGCATATAAAATCATGCTCATCAATAAGGTCAAGGAAAGTTCTCCACACACCATTAGCAAAATTGGCTTGTGGATGTCACGGACATTTCCAAGAGTCGGCAAAACTCGTGAGAGTACACCCTTCACTCGTGGTGTGAACTGCAATGCTTTAACACAGTACAAAAAGGTACAACACAAACATTTCAGTCTAAGACAGAAAGCATTAACCAAACTTCATGTAAATCAATTAGTACTAAGCATAAAGGAAGTTTGATTATTAACCATCAGCAAAAGCAAAGTCCGCAAGTGTTTTGAACCATAGCAGGTAAGCCGAATTTGGCCCTGGGAAATGAAGGAATATTTCTTCCATCATCTGCCAAAATAAGATAAACAGTCACTGAATCAATACAAATAAAGTTATTCACTCAATAGAAGACTAAATGACAAATAGATTGACTGGATAAGCAAAAAACTTATTTGAGTCAATCTGCCATTCCCTTCAAAACCAAAATCCCAGAACATAATCAAAGTAAGCAACTTAGAAATTATTCCTCTTACGATAGCATACAGGTCATGACTCATGTGTCAGCAGGATACTTACTAGGTCAGGAAAATGTGAGCCTATTGAAACCAGCAACCAAGATGCAGCTCTTTTGCCAGTCAGTGCTTAGTTCCTAAAATAACATTTCAATGAATCACGAGAGCAATTTCATGAATTTTTCACTACACATTAAATCTAAAAGACCCAAATGCCAACAAGCAACTAGTTAAAAGTATAGACTACTTTTGACTCTAATTACACCATCACAGAATTAAAATCAAACAAGAGCTAACAAAGTAATGAACTGCCAACATAGCTTCAAAAAGAATACCCTACAAGTACAAATAAATCAATCAACTGATAATCAAATCCAGAATTCATTCCCTTTCGGCGTTACCTTGAGGAAATCATCTCGGCCGTGGCAATCTTAGCAAGTTTAGCTATGAAAGAAGGATCAAGATCCTTCTTGTCCAACGCCCGAACTCCAAATGCCATTACTTGAAAAACACCAGCCATGTTCCCAAAGCGCTAAAAAAAGATCAAAAATGGAGGGAAAAAGAAAAAAAACAATCAACGACAAGAGAAGAACGGGAAATGATGAGAAAACTGAACCCAAATTCCATAGACTAGAAAATCACCCGACGTCCTCCTCGTGAAACCGCCGAGCAACAGTCAAGAACCAGAAGCGGATTCCTAGAATCGAAAAAACTCCATTAATTAATTCCAAAACTTCAGAATTCACTGTAATCATGCGGTAATTATAATGTATATGAAAATATATATAGAGAGAGTACAGAGCGGCGATTTCCTCGAGAGAAGCCATGGAGGCCTCTCTGACCATGGGAGATTCATCGGCAAGAGAAGAAACCAGAACCTGTACGGCCTCTGAGAACAGCGAATTCGAACACGAACGAACAATTCAGAGATTAAATGGCGGTGGAAGAAAACTGGAAGCGATATTGAGATTGAGATGATCAACAACATCATTTGGAAGGTGATTCCGTACCTGGAGCGGGAATTGAAATTCCTGAGCTTGACGACGCCATGGAAGAACCAGATAGACGAGAACCGCGACGAAGGAGAAACTACGTATAAAAAGGCCAAAGGAAAGAGAAAAGGGAAGGAAAAAGAATATGAATAATGAAGGAGGACGAAGCAGAAGAAGACGACAGTTGGACCCGCAGCGCGGCCGTGAAATGCCAAGCTGGTGTGACAAGGATCAAGCTCTTCTCAATCTTGGGCTTGGGCCACTATGACTGCTTTTGGATTTGGGCCCAAAACTCAAGTGAAGGAAGGCGCAGACTGCCTATTGAAGGCGGTCTTTTTTTGAATTAAGTTACAACTTGATGTAAGAGAAAGAAACAATTAAAAAATTATACTTAAATTTAAAAAATATATATATAATAATAAAATTTGAGTTGTAAAATAAATAAGGCATTAATCCTTTATTTTAAGAGAACCGACTACATTAAAATGCTTTTTTAAGTTGTTTACTTTACAAGTAACGATATTCAAATAAAAAAAGCCGTTATCGTGTAAGGATTAACTATTAATCACTGGGACAGCAGGACTTATCGTTCTGTACGTCCTATTTACATATGCCGTCGTATGTAATCAGAAACGACATGAAAACTTCATCCTCTGCTTGATGTCTTTTAAAATATAATTTGACTGAAAATATCCAAATGCAGCGTGATGATTTAACGTAAAAAAAAAAACGCCGCCATTGAGATCAAACAAAAGAACATGTCGTTCTACCCACATACGTTGTCGTTTAAAATGTGAAACGACTTGCTCATTTGTGTCTATCTCGGTGTCGTTTACCATGGAAAAACAACACCACTCGTCTGCTCAATGTTTTCTTAATACCAAAGGCCAAAAACAACAACAAAAAAACAAAAACAAAAAAATGAAGAACGATGATATCGTAAAATACACGGCAAATTCAAAAAAAAATAAATAAATAAAATACACTGCCATTAAAAAACAAGCTATTCATTCCAAAAAAAGTAATACAAAAAGTACATAACTACATCTAATCTACTCCGAAAATTATTTCCACGATAAAAAACCAAAATCCACTTTTTTTTCAGGAACTTGTGAATTTGGTAACGGCCTTGGTCCCCTCGGAGACAGCGTGCTTGGCGAGCTCGCCGGGGAGAACAAGCCTGACGGCGGTCTGGATCTCCCTAGAGGACATAGTCATCTTCTTGTTGTACCTGACGAGTTTAGCAGCTTCCTGGGCGAGCTTCTCGAAGATGTCGTTGATGAAGCTGTTCATGATGCCCATGGCCTTGCTCGAGATCCCGATGTCCGGGTGGACCTGCTTCAGCACCTTGTAGATGTAGATCTTGTACGTCTCCACATTCTTCTTCGACTTCTTCCTCTTCTTGTCGCCGGCGCCGGCGCCGGAGGCTTCTTTCAGGGGAGCTTCTTCTCGGCTCGCAGCTTCTTCTCGGCGGCCGGGGATTTCTCCGCCGGCTTCTTCTCTCGGCGGCCGGGGATTTCTCCGCTGGCTTCTTCTCGGCTTTGGGCGCCATTTTAGGCAAAGTTGAGTTATAATAGCCGGGAAAATTTGGGGGATTTTGATTTTGATATTTTGATTGGGATGTTGTGTGAAATGGAAAAGCGGGGATCGATTGATATAGAGGTTGGGACAGAGATGTGACTGGTGGAATTTGATTGACGCGGATTGAGGAGTTTTCGCCGTTGATCTGATCTAATCGACGGACGAAGTGGATTGAAAAAAAAATTTTGGTGATTGTGAATTCATCTGGGCGGGATAGCATAGCCCTTTTCTTTTACTTTTTTTTTTTTGCCTGGTGGAATGGACGGTGTCGTTTTGTAGTTGAGCATTCGCATGACTGCTGAACGATGTCGTTCGAGTCGAAATCAAATAAAATGGAAATCGTGCGCGTTGGAACTGCTGCTGAGCCAGATTTTATCAACAGTGGAAATTCATTAGTTCATAAATTAGGTGAAGTTTATGCAAACATAGGGTAGCGATTTGGGTTAATGATTGCTTTTGTTTTGTGACATTTATTTTTTTATTGCATTGAACCGTATGCTCTCTCTTTCAAAAAAAACATATAAAGATTTTATTTTACCAATTTAAATTTAAAATTTAAATTTTTATTACAAGAAAAATTTTCATAAACAATCATATATAATTTTTTTACTATATTAAAAAGTTCTCCTAAATGCATCTCGACTTGAATTAAAAATTTAAATTAGTAAACTAAATGGGTCTATAATTCGGATAAGTAGCCTTAGAGATACAATTTTAATTCTAACTATTTTGTATAAATTTATGTGGCATAAAATTATTATATTATTAGTCGTGCTACAAAATTAGAAATAAAATTATCAATTTAATATGATTTGGTGTTTGATTATATATTTTGAGCCTACAGTATAAATGGTCCACGAGCTTGTCGTTTCTGATCAAGTAAATTTACCACTTAAACACTTTTGCCTAAAAAACTTAAAAATAGATAACTCAAGTTTTAATTTTATTTAAGTTCATGTTATTTTAAGTTTTAATTTTATTCAATTTTACTTAATTTTATTCAAATTTTAATTTTAACTCAAATTATAATTCAAATTTAATTTAAAAATTACACTTAAATTACACTTTAAAAGAACAACTCCTTTAATTGATGGTAATAGATTGAACTTAAAGAATATGTGAAACGTGTGTGGTGCCTTAATTTTCACTAATTTACTCAACTAACGCTTCTCCAGTAAAAAAAATAAAAAAAAAAACAACTCTTTTTCCACCCAACACTGCGTGAGCCGTTCAATTTTGAAAGCCAATATATGACGAAGGTCTTGGTGCACAGTTATACTGTTGGAAGAATATTGCAAGCAATAGAAATGAACGGGTTTATTAATAGTAGTAGAAAATTACAACGAAAAATAAAACGTTACAACAAAAAATTTAACCTTAGATCGAAACAGAATCTGGAATTGAAATGATGTTGAGGCTTGTAAAACTCACATTTTTTAAAAAATAAGTTTGCCTTCTCTACAAGAATTTGAAAAGAGTATGAGTGTTCTGTCTCTCGTGATATAACGACGCATGCAGCAGAACTTAAAGCATTGAAGAACTATCCAATAAATGTAGGACTCGTTTGGTTCGTTGATTAAAGTTTTAATTCTGAAAGTTGAGATGTATGTTAGAGCTTTTTAACAGCTAAAAAAGTTAAATGTGACTATTTTTTAAAATTTTCATCAGATTAAAATTCAAATTTAAACTCAAATCGGTGAAACGAATCTGTTCCTTAAAACTATGCCCTCACTCTATCACTAGATTATCTAAACACTGTAAGAACATAGACAAAGAAGACAGGAACACAAGAGCTTATGAATTTTGTTGTGTTTTCAAATGGCTGAAGAAAACCTCCTTTTATAGGTTGTTGTAGAGGAAGTTAGAAGTAAAAATATTGAAAAAAATTAATCGCATTATTCCCAGAATAATAAGGATAAGTTACAACTATTCATCTTAGGATGAATCTGCACCAAAGCATGTCAACATTCGTCATTTAACATGCACTATTGCACTAAAGCTAATGAATTAATGAAAAGGTAAGCCCGACAGACCAACATTCGTGCGGCCCACTTCATAAGGCACACATTGGGCCCCTCGACTAATTGGGCTGATGATTTACACCTCATGCGCATGAGAGAGTCTATTGGGTGCAAGTTTTTACCCAAGCCCAATAGAGCAAAACCCTTATATGCTCTATCAAGCTTTTTAGTTCCTAAACCATATGGGACAAATAAATTCCCCTCTTAAGTTTTTCCAATTTTTCCATTATCAACGGCTATATTTTGGGCATCAATTTCATTCATTCAAATAACATTTTGAACATATAGTGTTCGTTTAGTTCATGTATTCAGAATCATTTTCATTTTTACGGTATTTTTGTGAGAAAAATACTATAGAGAATCATGAATCATAATTCAAAATCATGAATGAATACAAGAAACAAACGGGCTAATAATATTTATACCGTTTCAAGATTTCACGGAAGAGAACTCGATTCCACTTTGATCTTCTACAGTGACCAAGTGGGACCCACTCAAAATCAAATACTTAATAGCCATGTTTTCCAACATATGCAACAAGAGATTGTTTAATATAAAGCAAGTTTATTGATTGATTTAGTAAATTATTATCAGTTCTTTTTATTCTTGTCTTTAAGGATTGAAATTTATGACACGTTCGTGATTGACTTGCAAGGAGCGTTTGCTAATATTAGTTTTGGACAAATGAACTATGTGTAATCAAATAATTAGGTTATGTTCTTGATTCAGAGTGCAATGAAATTAAAGCGTGTTTTGAGTATTGATAAATAAATTTTGTATCCTTTTGAAAATATATAAATGAATTACAATGATGAGGTATTAGTTATTTTTTCAAAGGGGTGTTATATTCCATATCAGAAGAATGCAAACATCACTGCTGACTCATATGACTACATACTGCAAGAAAAAATCTTACCCTTATAGACAACCTTTCCACCAAGAAGTTGAATTAAACGCTTAAAGGGACTAAGTGTAAGCCAAGATCTGAAATCAAACACTTCACATGATACACTAATAATACGTTGCGTATATGGGCGGCCTTTTGTAATCAATGAAAAATCCAATTAATCAAGATTGAGAAGTTCATAGCACAAAAGGATACACTGAACACCACCAAGACACAAGCATAACGGACAACGAAACACTTAAAACAACATCGACACACCAATAAAGCAAGGTAAAACCACCATTGTTACAATAAGAAACACACGATACTAAAAGATAGGCTACAAACACCACATCAAACGACTCTCTAACGAGTAGGGCGGCCAATGAAAGAACCATTGGAGAAGCCAGAAGACTTTAAGAGGCTCATAGCAAGGCTGAGAACACATTGTCAACTCCACAAGACATGAAAACACACATCACGGCCACCCACAGAAAATGGAAATGCCACCTCCACAGAAGCCCGCCACATGGAACAAAAAAACACTATAGAAGCACGAATCTCTGATGGCGGAACTGTCAAAAATCAGCGAAACCAAACGATACCCTACCTCCATAATTAGTTAGATCTATTCCATTAAAAGTGCTATCCACGCACAACCTCCACCATGAAAAAAAACCCATGACGAGAGACAAGTATGATGTATTTACATTTTGACCAAGAATGTATTCGTTTTTTTATAATAATAATAATATAAAAAGTTAAATTTTAAAGAAGGCTCAAATATCCATTAAGGCCTGATAGAAGTTTCCTTCATTTTTCTTTTTTATTTTTTTATACCAGCAACCAAAGCTTTCCCTTTTATCTCATGCTTCAAAACTCACAAAATTGTATCTAGCAAAAGAGTTGGGTAAAATTTTGAAGGCTTTGTCTATAGATTCAAATTATATAATTAAAATTATTTTTGATTTATGTGTATTTTTATGAGTATAAAATAATCAGAACGAATCAGCCTAACCATGATTTAAATTATGAAACGAATCTGGCACCAAACGGACTAATCCTCCATAGATATGAGAAGAAAAAATTATTAGTACTATTTATTTTTTAAACTATTTAATAAGTGATAATTTATTTTATATTTTATTAATTTTAGTAAAATAATCCATAAACCCTTAAAATATTAACAATTACATTTTCAACATATTCTTGGTCATTTTATTAACTGAACAATTCACGCAAAACATGATATGACTAAATATTCATGAGTATTTAGTAAAATAACTAATAAAATATTAATAGAAATAAAATTCAAAAAAAAATAAAAAAGAATTACAATGGATTTCAGAAAAATATCCAAAAATTTTTCCAGTTTTTCTCCAAAAAGGAAAAAAAAAATTACAAGCAAGAAACTTTAAATCAACACAAAATTTTCCCAACTTCAGCAACATAAAGAAACTTGTTCATCCGGATATGCAGTCAACAATGCAAATTGTGGACGGTTTTAACCTTTTGTGATAGGTCTGTTTTTGTTATCAGGTCACGTAAAGCGCGTCACACTTTTCCGTAACATCAAGTATAAATCGGAATGACAAGATAAACCAAGAAACCGTAAATGCAGGAAATTAATACGGAAATGTAAAGAATAATTCGTGAAATGGTATCGCAGTCAAAAGCGCACACCTACGCCGGCCACGCCCGACAAACGAACAATCCACCAAGTTCAAAGAGACTACAAAACCAATCACTTATACACCCAAAGACTCCTCCTTGATGTTGTCGCCGCATTTTAATCTCCTTAATGACCTTGTCCAATCCAGCACCACTGCCTTCAAAATCCAGACCTGCCGAATCCTTCTATTGCGCTTTCTCCCGAAAGCTTCTAACCTTTCTCCGAAGGACGCATCTTCAATCAAAACTCAAAGGCTCACTCACATAGACTTTTTTGAATAAATATTTATTCTATACAAATCATGCCCCCATAATATGGGCCTTTGAATTGCTTTTTTAAAACCATAAAACACAAAGGCTCATTTTTTTTTTCAAAGCTATCTTTCTATTCATGGACATGGTGTGTATATAAAGATATAAAGCGTAATCCTTGCCCAAAGAACCACCACCGCCACCATCCAAATTAAATCCCAATGCTGACAAAACTTTCAAAACAAAATACTTTTTTCCAAAACAAAGTTGTTGCCTCAATCAAGATAATAATATTCCATCAACGGATTTTTCCATACAAGAATCTCCATCAATTCTTCTCAAAAGTCCACTTTCATTTTTAATCAAATCATTTGATTTCAGCCCTCGAAAGCAAGACAACCAAACTTTCCTTTTAAAGGGACTCGCCTATTTGTTGTGCCACCCAAGGTTCCAAACTAATAACTAACCATCTGGCTTAGTTTTCAACCACTGCCAAAAATAAGCCAACTACAAAATACACTAACACTTTGGATCTCGGTTACATAACGCCGCCTTTCTCGACAAGTAACACCGGTGACCACCACCAAAGAGCTTCTACTCCGACAACGTCAAGAACAAGTTTTTTCACCCACAATGTGGGCTGCGATCGTTGGAGCGGGATTGATGAAGAGGCGAGATACTTTTTCACAAATATGCAAGATCTCCGTTGGCAATCTTCTTTTATCACACAATGAATCTCATCCCCAACTTCTTCATGAGTAAGACTTTTGGGGTCTTTGATTACATATCAAATCCGGGTTTCACTTTGGAAAGCTCTTATTTTGTTCTTTGATTGGATTTGAAGAAACCTAACAAAGAGACTTTGTAATTACGTTTTGTTAGGAAAAACACACTTTTGCACTCCAATTTAAAAAAAAATTAATAAATAAAAAGATTTAGATAGTTTAAAAATTTTGATATTTGCTTCATTTTCCACCAATTCGAAGCCAGTTTTAAGTTTTTTATAGTAAAAAACTCTCCAAAAAATATCACATTTAACTTTTTTCTCTTATAGTAAAAAACTCTCATAAAATGTCATATCTCAGCTCGAATTGAAAACTCAAATCAGAAAACAGAACGAGGCTTTATATATCTTTGAATGTGAGAGAAAATTCATTAATAATTTAAAAT
This sequence comes from Morus alba, assembly GCA_012066045.3. Taxonomy (NCBI): domain Eukaryota; kingdom Viridiplantae; phylum Streptophyta; class Magnoliopsida; order Rosales; family Moraceae; genus Morus; species Morus alba. Next base: position 18,658,079 of record CP050226.2, on the reverse strand, counting down.
TACATTAATTTAGGGTTCCGTTCACTTCGTTGATTCGAGTTTGTAATTTGAGTTGAGATCGATTTTATGAGAAATTTTTACTATAATAAAAAAAGTTAAATGACTATTTTTTGAGAATTTTTCTTTGTAGTAAAACTCAAATTTTTAAACTCGAGTCGTGAAGTGAACGGGCCTAAATAAATTTTATCACTTTCTCTCTCTACTTAAAAATTCTTTACACCATTTGTTTATCTTTATTCTGCTTTTTCTATTTAAATCTTCAAAAAAAAAAAAAAAAAAAAAACTTTTTCTTTTGTACTTTTCTCCGAAAGTACATAGGGCACGCTTGAAACTTCGTTCTAAAATAATTTTTATTTTTTATATGAAAATGAAAATGAAAACGTTTTCAATATTAGACATAAATCATTTTTAAAAATACTGGTAATTTTATCAAGAGATTATTTTAGTATAAAACTCATATTTGCGATTCCTCTAACAAAGTCGATGATACCGCCATTCAAATCAACGCCGCCTTTTCAACTTCTTGATTAATGGTCACCAAAGTCTCATATACTTAAGTAGAAAGCCAACAAATTATTGTTTTATCTTTCTCATCAATTTTGGCGCCTATAGTTAATAAATCGAGTTATGCACTTATTAAAATTATTTATATGATCCATAATATTAATTTTCTCATCTATCTTCAAATCATATAATTGCTTCTTTAAATATAGTCTATTTGTTAGAGAATTCGCATATAAACTTTTTCTAATTTTTTTTCATAACCGGAAAGGAGTTGTTTTATTCATAACACTATTTTTAGTTCGGGAGCTAAATCCAAGCGAATGGTGCTTATTGCTCTCGCTTTCAATTCTTCCCAATTTTCAATTTTCATCTTTTCAAGCTTCTTTTCTTTGTCGCACTTCAATAAGCATTCTTGCCGAATCGTAACATCTTTCTATGTACTCAATCGATGTTGGAATTACTATTTCCATCAAAACCGCTCAATTTGCTCAAACCTTATCTTGACATCATCTTGACCTATTTTTTTCTTTTAATCTTTAACACAATTGATACCAATTGTTAGGGAAAAACGCCCCTACATACATGCAAGACAAAACAAACCTAAAACAAAAATAGTAGAAAAATGGTAGAAGACAAAATTTAGGTAGTTAGAAAAATTTCTTGAGATCCATGAAAGAGTGAAAATTTCACTAACAATTTAGAATTACACACTCAACAAATTTTCTCACTTTCTCTATTTACCTAAAATCCCCTGGTACACCTTGTTTATCTCCTCCTCACTTTTCTCTGTTTCTCTCAAAATAAACATTCTTTTTCTACTTTTCTCTGTGAGTACACAAAAATTTTATACAAAATACTTAATTATAAACTCCTAATGACCATTGCTCAAAAAAAAAAACAATAACTTATCAAAAAAACACAAAATATTTTTTTTTAAATTAATTTGATTCACTTACCTAATATATTAAAAGAAAATGGAATCAAGATTTATAATTTTTAAATAGAGGAAAAAGATAGTGTAAGAAGAAGATTGATGTGAGAGTGAAAGAGAATGGGCAATCGTCGACGCCGGAGGGATAGGAGAGAAAAGAAAGATAATCGATTTGGATTTTATTTATAAAAAAAAAGTATGAGTTTTTCTTTTTTAATGAGATGCGAGGGTATCTTTTGGTCTGCTCACTTAAGCTTATTCGAGTTTGTAATTCGAGTTTTTGCTACGAAAAGCTCTCATAAACAATCACATCTAACTTTTTTGCTACATTAAAAGTTCTCACATAAAATCAAATCTCACCTCGAATTAAAAACTTCAATATTGTGAACGACCTTGCCTTTTAGATGAAAAAGAGGCACGTGATAAATACGCGTGTAATAATTCATCAAAATTTGTCGAAATGGACGGGTAAGGTCTTTTAATGTTAACATTTTAGGTCTTGTTCACTTCATTGATTTGAATTTAGAATTTGAGTTTTGTTAGAGTAAAAAGCTCTTGTAAATGCACTTAACTTTACTATATTAAAACTCTCACATAAAATCAAATCTCAACTGGATATAAACTCGAATCAAATAAGGAATCTGATCCTAAGAGTTTAAGGATTATTCCGTTAAAACTAAAAAATATAAATTAAGGGTTCGTTTAATTACGATTCGAAGTTTTTAATTTAAGTTGATATGTGATTCTATGTGAGAATTTTTTATTGTAACAAAAAAATTAAATATGATTATTTTTTAAAGTTTTTTACTGTAATAAAACTCAAATTTTTTTCTTAAATTAACGAAATAAATGGAGCCTAAATTATCAGTTACTAAACAGTTTAGGGACCAATAATGCTAATTATTTAGGAGGAAAATAGTCTAAGGTATACTTTACACTTCAAAAATATGACGTTACATGCTTGTTTGAAGTTGTTTGCTAACAGAATTGGTGTCATCTTTTATTCAATTTCAATGAACTTGATCATATTTTCAGTTATTCATGGACAGAGCTAGGTAAAGGTGAGACGGTGTTGAAGCCCCAACTCGCACTCTTGTCCTTTAAAAAGCTGACCTACATTCTTTGAAATTTACATATTAGCCCTTTTAAAATTGAGGAAACACTGGTGCGTTTTAAATTAGTTTCAAATATTTTTATTTTCAAGATGAAAATAAAATGAAAACGCTTTTCATTTTCAAATTAAAAATTACGGCGAAACGTGTTTGGTAGTTTTATTTAGAAACTGATTTCGAGTTTTAAAAACCTAAACCTGCTTATTGCGGTTTAATTTTTTAAAACATGTAATAATATTTAAAAAATTAATATATTAAATAAATAATATTATTAAATATATTAAATAATAATATATTAAAATAGATAATATTACTTTAAATATATTAACTAATAATATATTAAATAAATAACATTATTAAATATATTAAATAAAATAATATTATTAAATATATTATATAAATAATATTATTAAATATATTATAAAATAATATTATTAAATATATTAAATAAATATATTAAATAAACATATATAATACAAAAACTATTTAAAAGAGAGGAAGAAAAAAAAAAGTGAAATCCGTTTTGAATGCAAAACTAAAACGAAAATGAAAACACTTTTTTTCGTTTTCAATTTTTTTCACAAAAAGACAAAAATGGTTTTGTTTTTTGTTTTAAAAAACTTTTAAGCCAATCACATTTTATGTTTTTCATTTTCATTTTTAGTCTCAAAAATATGAAAAATGAAAATGAAAAGCGGAAACAAACAAAGGTCACTTTGTTTTCTCTCAAATCTATATGAATCTTAATTACCCCCCACCCCAACCAAAAAAATATAAAATATAAAATATGGAGAACGATTTTAACTCTCTCTCAAATTTATATCTATTTCATTAAATTAACAACAGGACAATAGAAAAATTCATTTTTTCTGGAAAAAAAAATAATTAAACCTTCAATGACAACAACAAACCTTTGCTCTGTGGATCAGGGTGCTTTTAAATAAAAAAAAATTAAATCTCACTCTCTTAGACCCCTGCTTTATTTCACTAATTCGAGTTTTGTTACAGTTAAAAGCTTCTAAAAAATAGCTCACATTTAATTTTTTTTATTATAATAAAGAACTCTCTCATAAAATCACATATCAATTTGAATTAAAAACTCAAATTAACGAAAAAAAATTAAGAAATAGACAAATTTAAGATTACTATTTCGAGATTAGAATATCATAATTGCACGGAAAGTACATGATGAAATCCTTAGTAAATATCTTTTTTTTTTTTTTTTTTTTTTTTTTAACTTTGAATGGTTTTGTTTGTCTTTGAAGTTTGAACTTTAAGTTAATCTTTTAATTTAAGTAAATTTAGTTCATGAACTTTTGAAGCACATGATGAAATCCTTAGCAAACATCTTTTTTTTTTTTTCAACGTTAATAGTTAGGTTAGTCTTTAAACTTTAAGTATCATGACATTGCATCCATTAACTTTTTAATTTAAACAAATTTAGTCCATGAACTTTCATTTTTTTTTTTGGCGTTTTTGTTCCTTAATAGTAAACTTAACGAGCGATTTCTAAAAATTAAACATGAGTAATAACATCATTAATGTATAATAGCATAAATTTTAATATAAATAGTTACAGTATGTGTAAATATTATAGTTTTTAATAGGTTTTAATAGTAATAAAGTAAAAAATTTTCATATAACGAAGCTCTTTTTTGTAAAATTTTTTAAATTATCCTATAATGGCACATGCTTATTTTTATTAAATTTAAAAAAGTTATTGTTAGCAACTAAATCTCTGTCAAAATGATAAGTGACTAAATATTTAAAATTAAAAAAATTAGAAAATAAAATATCACAATGCTCAAAATTCAAGATCAACAAAACTAATAACTTTTTTTTCTCCCTCTGCAAAAGTGAATGTCAGGTTTTTATTGTTATTGTAGGGTATTAAATCTGAGCTTTTATATGTTTCTAACATTGCTTAATCTTTGTACATGCTAAGATTACTTTAGGGTCTTTACCAATACTCGAAGCTTATAATTTGAGTTGAGATGTGATTTTACATAAGAACTTTTTATTATAACAAAAAATTAGATGACCTGCTTTTGAAAACCTTTTACCGTAGCAAAACTCAAATTCTAAAACTCGAATCGGTGAAGTAAATGACCCTTAATTCATGTAGAAAATGATTTGACGTGAATTTTAAAGTTGGTTGTTGAGAAACGAAAGTTGAGATTTTTTTTATCTCCCATCATCAAGGTAATTATTATTATTTTTTTTTTTTGAATTGAAATTGGATAAGAAAAAGATAATTATGATCATATAGTTACATTAATTAAATATTGTGCATAATTTTGAATCACCCAAAAATTCTATTTATGTGGGAAATATAAATCTTTAAAATTCCTCATAGAAGTTATAATAATTGTCTGAAATGACAAGGGCTTGTTCTTTTAGAATTTAATTTTAGTATAATTCTTGAGTTGAATTTGAGTTATAACTTGAGTTGAACTTGTAATTTGAGTTTGTATTTGGTTGTGTACATTTGAGTTATGATTTGAGATAAGAATTTTTAAATTTGTGTTTAAGTGGGTCAAAATTTGAATTTGTATTAACAAATGAGAGTTGAACTAACTAACAAAGAACCAAAAAAGTAGTTGGAGAAACCAAGAACTAATACAACAAAATGAAAACATATGAAAACTTCTAATGTAAAACATATGAAAACAAGAAAAATTTTATTCATCAGAGCACGAACATTAGAAAATGAAAACTTTTGTGACGAGATGAAATCAGAGTTGAACTCTGACGTTTTAGGGAAAATTTTTAGAGATAGAAAAAAAAAACATAAATTTGGTACGCATATTACTTTATAAATACTAAAGATATTCCTAAACTATCAAAATTGTGATATATTATTCAAAAATTTAGTAGAGTCGAATATAATTGTTCTTGAAATTGATGTTGTAATAATTCTTTTATAATTATAAAAATCTTATTTTGACCTTTTTAAATTTCTTTAAATTACAACTTCATCCATCATTTTTCGCAGAATAACCATTTGATCCCTCAATGATAAATAATATTATTGAATAATTAAACAACAATAATAAATAATATAACTAAATAATTGTCCATTCTCTCTGTAAAAAAGAGAACAGGTTAGGTTAGGTGAGGTTTCGGGGACGGAGGCTCGTTCTCCTCCTTTTTTTTTTTAATTTTTTAAAATTTTTTTTTTTTTACTCTTTTTTTAGGTTTTTTTTATTTCTTTTATTTTTCCTCCCACATCTTCTTTTTTTGCAATTTTTATATATTTTTTAAATAAATCTCTTTAAATACTTTTTTTTTACGGTTATTTAAAGCATTATTTTTTAATTACCTTTGTTAATTTATTTTTAATGTGTCTTCACATAAACACTTTTTACTCGTGATCCTCATAAATTTTACTTCAATTACAAAACATTTCGCACAAGTTTTTTTATTAAGTGCTTTTTTTGTCCCTTTTTTTCCATGTCTTTTGCTTCATATTTTTTTTTTCCACCTTTATCTTCATATTTATTTTGTTCTTTTTCTTTTCCCTTTCTCATTTTTTTTTTCCAACAATTTATATAACCATTATTTTAAATGAGTCACATGTATTTTTTACTAGTATTTAATTGAACAAAATATCAAAACTATTAAAAATAATTATTTAACTATTTAATTTAAAGATAAGAGTAAATTAGCCGAATCAACTTTAATTCATTCTTTTATATAGTTAATTCATTCTTTATATAGTTAATCAAAGTAATAATCTTTTACTGACAAAGGAGTTGCGTTTGTCTTTTCCATTATATTCGAAAAAAATAGTAGAAAATAAGTCAATATGAAAGCTTAAGAAAATATAGATTAATTTTTAATTATAGAAATTAATAAGTTATAACTTGTCAAGTTAT